>CP137679.1:30393987-30487263 GCA_037976565.1 Mesocentrotus franciscanus | reverse complement strand
GCGAATGACATAACTTAAAAGCCATCTTGATATTTTATTTAACAAATGTTATATGATAAACTAGTGGTACAATTGTGTACATGTAAATGTATTTTATGGAGTTGGTACTGCTCGTAATTTTCGGTGCTTTTGCTAAAGTATATTGTTAGAGATTGATAGACTGCATTTAAAGCAAGTGGCATGAATACTTATAGGGGGGGGGAATCCAACCTTGATTGCAAATTACTCCTGATGAAAGCCAAAAAATCAGACAAGTAGTCTGGTGAAAGGTTGAATGATATCAGACAAAAAACAAGAATATAATGAATTTGTTAAAGTTGTAATCACTTAAGGTATGGGCTCTTCAAATTGGTCAAATTGGCTGAAAGGGTAATGTCACTACATATGATGTAATGGCAGACAACTTTCCCATTTGTTCCAACACGCAAAATGACTAAAATGTCAATTTTTCAAAAAAGTATGACTCAGGAGGGTGTATTCTCTTCAGAGGACCTATAATAATGTTCTATTCATAATACAGTGTATATTTTGAGTAGTGCCCCAAAGGAGAAGGCACTTAATGGGAGAAAAACAGAAATTAATGATATTTTTGTACATGACAAGCAAGAGAGTTATCCGCGATATCACTACAATTCATTGACCAAGCTTCAAATTTGAGATTCGCATCTATATAGACTTTATAGTGATCTTATTTTTCAAACATTCATAACTTTCTTATTATTGGTCCGATATATTTCAAACTTTTGCCATTCTGTTTATATTATTTTTGTGCTTCCATACAAATGAACTTATTACAAGGGTTGGATTTCCCTTTAAAAGACTATTTGATTGTAGGTGTTTACTGTTTAATATCAGATATGTGACTTTTTAGAATGTGAGCGGTTTAGATGGTTATTTATATATTTTCTTTCCTGTTATGGGCCGTTTCTGCCTGCCTCTATGCACTAGAGGCTCATACTGCATATTGGTAGACCTTGCACTAATTCAATTAATTATTTTCACCACTTCATTGACAACATTTTTCTTGATTTTTTAAATTTCACATCCCCCCCCCCCCAGGAAAAAAACAAACTTTCAGGATAAAAATACAGAAAGAAATAAGAGGGTATGAGAAATTATGAATAAATTTAATTTTGATTTATCTATGTACATTTTCTGATTTATTTTCATTTCATAGATCTGCATTGCATGCTCAGTTTTACATCTTTGTCTGACATTTTCATCTCATTAACTCTCATCTTCTCTAGCTATATAGGCCTGTCTTCATCAGCTCGAGATTACCAAATAACCCGCTATTTCAACAATCCTGATCGCAAATTATCCAGCTAATTTGCGGCTTCATCAGCCCGCAGTTGCAATTAGCGGGATATTTGGTCGAGATAGTCATCCCAAGATATCTTGGGCTAGTTTGCAAACTATCCCGCTATTTGGCAAAATATCCCGCTATTTGTCCGGTACATCTTCACCAGCCCGAAGACTCGCACTATGCACGAACGCTGAGCAAAATATCTCGAGCTAATTTCTCAAGCTCGAGATTCATGAAACTCGAACTGATGAAGACGTGATTTGTAACTTCTGGATTATTTCCCAAATCAGAAATAGCGGGCTATTTTGCAATCTCGAGCTGATGAAGACACACCTTTTGTCTCTTTCTCCCCACACCAATTCCTCCCTTTTATTTTACCCTAACGTTATGAACGGAAATAGACGTCTCGTATACAGCTGCCCCAAAGTGGGTTTCTTGACAGCCAAAATTGACAACTGCATGTACGTGTTCTCAATTCATTGTTCAGCCATTCATTCATATAGCAAGCTTGTCGTATAATGCACTGGTGTTTTTATATTCCACATCTCTTCCATAATGTGTCTTTGTATATGTGTGCCTTAAAGGCTCGTTCACATATTCCAGGCTATACGTCAATTTTTAAACGTATGTGTGCGGACTGCCCTTCACATTTTTGTATGTTATAACACACATATAAGCAGGTATGTTTAGGACCTCTGTTGCGCCCAGCTATATTTTTCATGCCGGCTTGATATTCATTTGGTGCATTTTGAAAAATAAGCCATGGTTTAATGAGGTATATTTGAATGAGCCTGTAAATAAAAATAACGGGAAAGATGGGAGCTGTTGCTTGGTAATAACTCACTCCAAACATTTCTATTTTCTATCAACAGCAATGTACAATGTAGAAATTATTTTAGTGTGCACTTATGGGTGGGTGTACATCATCGTCAAAGTCATCCTTTATGAGCGGTTGTTTGCTAATAACTCACTCCAAACACTTTAATTTATTTGTCAACACCAATGTACAATGTAGATATATTTTTAGTGTGCACTAATGGGTGTATATCATTGTTAAGAGAATACCATATGAGCTGTTGTTTGGTAATCGCTCACGTTATACACTTCCATAATTTTCAGCAACACTGTACATTGTAGAAATATTTTTCATTATGCATATGGGTTGGGTGTATTAAATCATTGTAAAAAGACCTCTATTCATGGGCTCAGTGTATTCCATAGCACAACTAATCATCCACCCTCCACCACCTCCAGATAAAACTTCATTTTGGAGTATTAAGGAGGATTATGCACCAAGTACCAAGGGAATACTATACATGTATTTACTTCAGTGAAGCATACACATGTATAGGGTTAGGGTTAGGTTTAGGGTAGTATCATGTAGGGGATTGGAAAAGGGGTCCATCCTCTTATTTATATCCAAAGAAGTTCTACTTTTGATGCAGGTGTATTCTCATAGGTGGGTATATGGTCTGTTGACAGGGGCGTAGTGTGGGCTCGGTCGTTGGGGGCATCAGTCTTTAGTCTACTAGATCAGCGATTTTCAACCTTTTGGGGTCACAGCACCTGCTTAGGAATTTGGGATTGGGGTGATGCAATTTTCATCAAAGAGGATTTGTTTTCCATCTCTCGTACACACATCTCTCAAATTAAAGTGCAAATGTAGTTACATGTACACTCCATGTAGGAGCAGTGGAAAAATTGTTTATCTTTTGATTTTTAATCTATATACCTGTATATCTACTTTTGACTAGGATGAAGTCATTATGTGGACATTTATAGTAGGAATACATTCCATTTAAATATACAAGCAGGCTTACATAATATACTCTGTCATGCATTAACTGCTTAGAGCTAAATCCTGAATAGTAGGCCTAGTGTCTGAGGTGCGTAGATAATGACATCTTTAAATTGCCTGGACCAAAGCCCATTGTTATCATTACAAATCCAGGCAGAAAGGTAACCTTAGAAGTGGCTTTCACGGCTTACTTTTGTCAGTTTTGCTGCTTACTTTTGTCAGTTTTGTCACTTGCTTTTGTCAGTTTCAGTGCCTTTTCAGATGTTGGAGACACTATGCCTTATATTGTGGCAGTGCTTGACTGTAAAGAGAGCTCACAAAACAGAGTCATGAAAATTTGGAAATATATTTCCAGGCCTGGATAAGTTATGATTTTTGTCCTGGGTATAGAAATGGACATAGAAATGAACATTACTGGGGCTTTTGCAATCTAAATTAGATGTGGATACATTGTAATGCCTGCTTAATCTAATCAAAGTTTATTTATTCAAGGCCATTGTTCTAGGATTCTGTAGTCATGAAAAGTGTGAAAAAGCTCCTGTTTACTAATGTATTTCAATTTATGCATGTTTGTCTCCTGTACCCCTGGGCAGTGTTTCACGAAACCATCATAAGAACAAGTTCACCGACATTCCATTGAAATGCACATATTAAGTTTTAAAACGCATGTTTTAATGGGATGTCAGTGAACTTGTACTTATGACGGTTTCATGAAACGTTGCCCTGGTTACCAGTCATTTCATTCACCTGCTGTGCATAATGGCATCTTGATAGAGGGAATCCACTTTACATACATTATTTTTGATAAGTTGGGCAAGCCTCAGGCAAGCTTTATAGTTTTCAAGAAGAATTTTTTCTTCTTTCAAACGGTATGCATGGAATTAGAAACTGGTCTATTGAAAAAAAAAATTCCAGGCCAAAATTAGTAACAGCAAAATCATTGAAAACCAATATCAATCCTTGATGTTCAAATTATCAAGGATTTCTCTGAGTCCATCATTATATACTCGTATTTCAACAAAATGAAATGAAGGAGAAAAGTACAAAGTCTAATTTATCTGCCTCACACTTATTCTATTTTCGTCCATGAAAAATAAAATCTAAAGAAATACACATTATAATTTTTCTGCGTCACACGTGATCTATTTTAAGTCACGGCTGACCAAGCTCATCAGCCGAAAGCTCTCTCTGTCCACACTCAGAGATAATGAGAAATGAAATTTAAACAAAGGACAGGAGCAGGGTATGCTCTCCAGGTGATTGAGGTTATGTGACACTTACAACGACGACGACCATTGCTCTGGACTTAATTTTGTCAAAAGTATACGGTCAGGATTTGGGTAGAAAATTGACCAACGAGAAATTTTTGCTGGAGCAAGTGTTGTACAACTGAGAAGTAATCAAGGTTTTATGATCGAATGATACATCCATGTCCACAAAATGAAATTGTACTTGTCATTTCAACCCTTAACCCAACAGTAATCCCTTACATTAGGCCTTTAAAAAAAATGTTGTAATGCCCTTTGCAACCGTCCCAAAAATCTAAAAAATCTACGGTCGGTTTAAAAAAAAAAAAAATTTTAATTAATTTTTTTTTAATTTTTAAAAATAAAAATGAATAAAAAAAGTATGTATTTTGTTTGTTTAAATGGGATATAAATGCATAAAATCATCAAATTATTCCCAAATTCTCAGTCGTCTTCTGCCCTAGTTTCAAAATCCTGCTAGCGTAAATTACATGCAAGTAGACCCCGGCCTTGTGTACGTGTATATACCATGCACTGCACCAGCTAAAGACCAGGGAGGTTTGGGCGACGTTCCCCTTTGAATTTTGGGGCGATGGTCGATGTTAAGAGTTTTCTACGAAAAGGCTCACAACACTTTATTCATGACATATTTTGAAGGCAATGACAAAAAAGTATTTAAAAAAAAGGTTTCTGACCGACCGACCCATGTTTTGGCACCTAAAGGGCAATACAACATCTTTTTTTTTAAGGTTATAAACCCTAAACTGAAACCTGACCAAAAACCTAATAACATCCTTTTTCCTTAACTTAACTCATTATATGCAACAAAAACGGTCTCCCTGCAGCCACATAATTTTATACCATTCAAGGCTTCATGCTGATTTAATTGTTTCCTGCAGAAGAGTAATCTATAGTGGTGTTAAAAGGGTTTTCATGTCAAGACCGAAAATTGGTAATTTTGCAAAGCCATTGTGTTACACAAAGCAATCCTTGTGCAAAGTGCAGGTGTGGCAAACAAGCGACCGTGCATCAAAGTGCTAAACCTAAACCCAAAACCCAATCATGACACCAATCCTAACCCTAACAGAAAGTGCAGTAGCAACCCAAACTCTTATCTTTTTGATAAAATAAAGCCTGAAGCAAATATTGCTTGAGCGTAATGTCTGATCACCGTTTTCAGAATTCAGAAGGCATCACGCTCATGATGGGTAAAGGTCAGAGGGATTGGGAATTGCATATTTGAATTCCAACATGAATGTGTTACAACATGAATACTTGATGCGCCTCCGCCCTCCATGCTGCCACCTGAAGTCTCCTCTTGTGCTTTTTTTCAGTTTGGTTTGTTTCAGTTTATGCCACAGTTAAAAAGAAGGTTGAGTTTTGGTAAAGATGAAAAATAAGTTGTGAGATGTCTTATATGCTTTGTCAGTTTGGAAGAATAGAAGTAGTAGGAATGTCCCCTTAAAAAAGATATAGCTCTTTTAACTCTTTATATGCCACACAAATAATCTCGCTGTGCCACATTGTATTTATCATGGGAAAGATATACCGTAACTGTTTGCAGTGCAAGACTAATCTATACCCGTGTTAGAGGGGTTGTCATGGAGGTAACCAAGACCGGAAATGGGGAATTTTGCAAATCCATTGTGTTGCCAAAGCAACCCTTCCGTTAATTAGTGCCTTTTGTTTCATGCATAATGGCACATGTGACCAAACAAGCAACCTTGCAGAGAGGCAAAGATACATACATGTTGCAACCAAAGTGATAAACGCCCTCACATTCTACATAACTGTTAAAATATTCCAGACTAAATATTGCATTTCTCTGACTGGATTGAAAACTAGAAGCATCCCCAAAGTTCAAATCTAATCAAAAGAAGATGAAAAAAGACCCTGTACAATATTCTTAGGTGATAATATATCATCAGAGAAAGTAGAGTAGTACATGAAAATTACAGAGAAATTAAACAGTTGACTCAAGATTGTATTATTTAGAGAGACAGTTATTGGAGAAATTGATAGGTCAAACAACCTGTATTTTGACATTATTAATGATAATACTAGTAATAATAATAATGATGATTAACGTTGCTTATAAATATAGCGCATATCACTAGCGTTAAACAAGGTAGCAGAGATAAGGAAGACGAAGAAATAAACATTTATGCTTGGTACATGGATACAATATCAAAGAATAAACTA
The DNA here is from genome assembly GCA_037976565.1 of Mesocentrotus franciscanus. Classification (NCBI taxonomy): domain Eukaryota; kingdom Metazoa; phylum Echinodermata; class Echinoidea; order Camarodonta; family Strongylocentrotidae; genus Mesocentrotus; species Mesocentrotus franciscanus. The sequence goes on along the minus strand of CP137679.1, from coordinate 30,480,710 downwards.
GTTACTTTCAAACAAAATGACCAGCTGCCATTGCAGATTACAATTATCATTCATCAATATGTTAAATGAATCATTTTTAGCCAATCAAGAAATTCTTAGTATTATTATTACAATTTTTTATAAATACTGAAGTACTGGATATTATTGTGTTTTCATAGAATAAAGTACAGGATACTATAAAACAGAGATGATGATATCTGATTCTATTTTAGTTCATGGCGCAATCCAGTCTTAATTAGGTAATTAGGTGATAAGGTGCGCAGTGGCCTGTAAAATAGTTTCATCGATTATGACCATACAGCTACCAGTATCTTATCAAAGTTGCAGACAGTGTATATATATTTACTCTCGCTAGAATTCTGTCTCTCTAGGATATCGTAAATGACACTAAGTCCTTTGTCTTGAAACAATACACCCCTCATATTAAATCGAAGGATGGCTTGCAGCATGCTAGTTGCTATGGCAACCATTTGTTTACTCTTTGTTACATCATGTTGGCAATTGATACCCAGATTCAGTAGCAAAGTAATTATCTATGAATAATCATGTGACCTGTCAAATCATATGGCGCCAACCAAATTGTGAGCAATACAAAATGTGTGTTAGTGCAACATAATTAGTTATATTATGGTCACGGAGTGGAGTGATTGCATTGTATACATGCATGAAGGACAATCAAAAAAATTATTTCTGCTGAGATAACTTTTGTATATCGTCCGGTTGAGAGCCAGTAAGGTGTTTATTTTGTAACTGGTATAAGTCTTATGTTTGAGGCGTCCTCACCCTGGCCTAACACTTTCATTTAAGTTGGTTGCCAACTTTATTCGCCTGATGTGGAATATTGAAAATTGGAGGGATAAATGTATCTCAGTTCCAGGCCAGGATCTAATTTTGTTTAAGAGACATTGTGTCGGCTGCTCCCAAGAAGGCCTGACTGCTATTTGACATACAGTTAACAACTAAATTATTCATACCCTTAGCAAGTTTTGTAATTTTTTAAGTATGTGAAAAATTGATTTGTCCCGATAAAAATTTCTTGAGAATTTGACACATTAAAGCTTACATCTAAAGGTATTCAACAAATGCCTTTATTCAACCAGCTGCCTTTCATTCTTGAGTTACAAAAAACACAAAAACATCATATTTACAAGTGGTATGAATAATTTAGTTGTTAACTTTATAAACATGTACATGTAGCTCTTACTGCCTTCTGGCTGGCAGTCTATGATTTATACAATTTTGGGGTATATGCACGAATTGTACAAATTCCTCTGGAAATACTGTCCTTTAAGCTTTGTTGTTGACAGAATGGAACAATATCATTTCGATGTAGAGTGTATGTATGCCAGTTTCATTGGAAATATGGACACAATGTCAAAATATCTAGAATAATTGCATGTTTTTACTTGAAAATTGGACATAGTCGGATGATAATATCTTTGTCTTTTCCAAATGAATAGTTGTAATAGTAATAATGATAATTGACAAGTCTCATGTATATTATTTTGATCATTCATGATGATGATTATGATGAGATCAACAATGACCACAACAACAACAACAATGATAATGATGATGATGATGATGATGATGATGATGATGATAATGATAGTAATAAGAACAATAATAGTAATGATAATAATAGCAAACACACATTTATAAGAAAGCAAAAACTAAAACTGAAGTGAACATTCTACAATATAACTATTTGTAGTGATATAGTGATAATGATAAAATGATATATTTCCATATGAAAATAGAATGAAATAGAAAAAATGTAGTGAACTTCCTACTACATGTACATAGATACAGATAAAGTAACACTTTTAGATGCACTTTTGATGAATGCATTCTCATGTTGAACTTTTCCTTTTTCCTTGGAAGTTTATTGGAAGTCATTCTGAGCATGATACTTGACATGGTCAACAGTTATCGTAGCTGGCTTGTAGCCATGAAGGCAGAGACTTGAGGCCAAATAAATTTACACTTCATAACCTAGTTTTATTGGCTTAAAGTGACTCGTAACATTGCCTCAGATTCTGAAACAAAATCCTGGATGTAGCTCATGCTGCAATCATAATTATAAACCTTTAGGTCAGTCAGGAATCCCATGACTTTTACAAGCCGATCGCCTGTCTGATTATCAAGATATTTATGATTGGAAATCAAAATTTCATTTTTCATTTTCCTAACAGTTTTCATAACACTACAGTCTATTGAGGAAAATGAGTATGGTAAAACAGGTCACTCAAAGATTTTTACACTTTTGAGGCACTTCTTGATCATTTTGAAGCACAATTTTTTTAGGGTTTCAATATTACACCATATCACAGCCACTGATAACACGTAGGGCCATGCATCTCAGATTTAACATTGTTAAGCGATGCCTTTAAGGCAATACAGTACACTATAATATCCAAGGTTCACATAAGAGAATCTAAACTTTAAGTTAGCTTGTGGTTTAAACTTCAATGTCATCTTGTAGTTTGTTAACTCTTTGCCCGCCACGTACACAATCCCCCCTGTGCCACATTGTTTTTAGGGTGCCACCTTAGGAGGGGTTCTGCATGGACTATGCTTATTCAACTCGCAATAACTTTTGATTGGTGTACTGTAATGAAAAACTTTGTGTAGCAATATTGTATAGAAATTAATAGTCTTGCCAATGGTATCATTTTTGTAATGTATATTATCATAAATTTTGAGATTATCAACTTTACATTTTGTATCCAAGTTTTCGTTTAGAAGGGTATTCTATACCTCTTATATCTAATACTTTGTTATGGAGGTTTATGTCCTGAGTTAGTTCAATGTAAACAATGTCTGCAAGCGGTGCAATGAAGTGTGATGTGTATACAATGCGAAGCAGCGTTACTATTGTGTGTGTGTGCGTACAATAGAATTAAATGCGTTCCGTGTGTATTGTGAATGAAATGTGACTTGAGTCGAAGTTGGCAGCCCGCTGTATGTTCCGCTAGTCGAACGTAGCGGGCAAAGAGTTAAGGACTATGCGGATACACTTATGCTTATGATTTTGGATGCTTATAGTTAAATGAAAGTTTCAAACCATGACCGATATCATATGATTATTAAAGACAACAACAAAAAAAACTATGGGGGGGGGGGGTTGGGATCCTTACTCATAGTTTTAAACTTCAAGTCATTGTTTTGGTGCTGTGTGAACTTGTATTGTCAGTGGGCATTGTTTAAAACTTTGAGGGTTCAATAACTGAAAGTTTAAAACTGTAACTGGGCCATGTGAGCATAGCTAAAGTCTATGAATGCCATATATTAAAAAAAAATATTGTAAATGTATTTTCGGATACCTGTAGGTGGTTTTGAATGGACAGCCTGCTGTTAACAGTTGTAATGCATCATATTGTAATTTTTATTCCAACATAGAAAGTTAGCCTTTGGCAACTGTACATGAATATTTATGGTTTGTGCTGTCTATAATTCCTTTTCACATGATAATCTCTAGATGATGGAGCAAGGAGGACAGAGAGAGAGAGAGAGAGATGGAAAAAGGAAGACAAAAGTAGAAAGAAGATGGAGAGAGAAGAGGGATATGGATATTGAATGAGAATAAAGAAAGAAGAGATAACGTATGTGAAGGGAAAATTTGAGACATAAAGAAAGACCTAGGGAAGAGCAAGAGAGGTTAGTACATGTATGTATGAGCAGGGGATTAAAAAAAGGAGTGAGGGGGGGGGGGATTTGAGTGGAAGAAAATAAGGATCAGGATAAGCAGGGGATGATGATTGTGTTCAAGGGAAAGAGGAATGGGAGGATCCATGACAAGCCAGACAAACAATATCGTCAAGGGGGTGAAGGCCTCCTACTCAACCACAAACATGTATGAATGAATTTGATGAATGAAAGAGAGAGAGAGAGAGAGAGAGAGAGAGAGAGAGGGGGAGAGAGAGAGGGAGAGAGAGAGAGAGGGGGAGAGAGAGAGAGAGAGAGAGAGAGAGAGAGAGAGAGAGAGAGAGAGAGAGAGAGAGAGAGAGAGGAGGGGGTGGGAGGGGAAGGGGATGGATGGAAATGAGAAGGAAAGAAGAAGCTGGATTACAATGATAAGATCTATGACAAGTAAGACAGTCAAGTAATATCGTCAAGGGGGATAATGGAATCCTACTCAACACATATATGAATTTGATGAATGACTAGACAAGATGAAGTAGATGGGTGGTATTAAAAACCTGCATAATTCAGAATCTATTGTCCCTGTGAGGCTGGCATTTATCTTGCAATGTCAACCTTTTTCAATTTAGCATATCATCTGCATAGAGCCAGAATGGCATTACTTGTGGCATTGTATACATAGTTATGCCTGTTGGCTTTCAGCAGAAGATATGAGTCCTTAAATTGCTCCTCTACTTTATATTTGCTGAAATAAAGAATGCAAGGACTGTGCAAAGCTTCCCTCAACTAAATAGTTGTAGGACTTCAAATAATGCTACTTATGTCATCTTTTGAGAGCCAGTAGGGCATAATTGCATTCAACATAGAGTTACATCCTTATATCTCTCACCAGTAGATATTACATTTGTATTTTATTCCCTTGCTTCTGCACATCATTCATGCTGAAATGGTGAATGTGAAAGATATGTGAATTTAGCGTTTAAACAGCTGTAATGTTGACATTCCAAAATGTGTTATATTGTGCTATGTGTTGAGAGTTGAAGGGGCTTTAATTAATGATTAGCACCCCTCACACTCTTTAAAAAAAATGATGCAATAATGACTGCAAACAGAGAATTTTATTACTTTTTATTGAAGAATAACATTAACTTTTTTTTTAATTCTTCAAATTGAGACAAATTGAGCACACCTTTCATGCACATGCAGACATGCTCACATTACTCTTAGTGCTAGGACAGTGAACTGCTTACAGCTAGCCACCCTAAGCCAGGGATTCTCACTACATCTGTCTTCGACGGCTGCCCCATGTGTTGCCCAAATGGACACATGACCTTTCCGCCTTCCTAGCGTGAAACGCTCATCCGTCCTGTAACTAGAGAGGATAAGAGAATAGTTATCAATTCGGGGTAACTAGAGAGGAAAAGTGAAAGGGAAAACTTATTAGGCCAATTAGGACCAATGAAGGATACCTATATAGGTAGAACATTGAATGTTCACTCTCTTTCAATTAACCTGTTCTCTTATTTCCATAGGCTTATTAATCTTTGCATTGGCTATGAATCGGGAGATACTGGTCATCTCCTTTTCTTATTCTTAACTTTTCGTTCTTCATTTCCCTTTTTTCTCCTCCCCCTTTTTTTTTAAATGCTGGACCAGACTCTATACCTATAAACCACAATCCAAACCCTAAACACACTCTAAACACAATTACAACCCTAACCATCAGTCTATTACCTTCAACAAAATATACCTCAGAGTATTTGTCAATGGAGCATAGCGCGGGTCACCATTAATCATTATTTTGACATTTTAAGAAGAAAAACATTACCTTAAGTATTATTCTCAAACTCCAGTAAAAGCGTGTCCTGCTTCTAATTACAAAGATTCAATATTCTGTAAAAATATTTTTGGAAGATAAAATTCACAGTAGGCCTACTGGTATTTAACAAAAATTACATGCATATATCCTATTTGTAAGCAAATGCCTAATATGCTTTATATAAAGTATCAGAATATTACCCTGGCAGCTTCATATCTGAGTCGCCATGATAAGGTGCTTAAGCATTCAAGGAATATCTTCCTACTGGGTTCCCATGCATTCACTTCACCTGGGTGGAGAGTGGTAAATGTAGATGAATGTCTTGCCAAAGGACATTAGTGCCGCGGCGGGACTCGAACAATAAACAATGTGATCCACAGTCCGATGACGTATCACCAGACGACAAAAAAAATCGAACAACCTAGTTATCCAAAGGAATGGGGTTTCCCCTTTGTGTTGTCCGAAAGTCTTTGTCTTTGTAAATATTCTGATCACCCTCAAGCATTGTCATCCCTGAGGAAGGGGAGTCCCCATAACATTTGGAAATAATGCATTTCTTGAAAGTGCGATCAATTCTGTCAAACGCTGCCAATACTTGGATGAATCAACATTAAAAGGAAATTGATATACATGTAAGTAGAATATGTTGACTGATTATTACTTGCATCTAGAGGAGCCTGAAGCAGTTGTTCATGATTACCGGTACATTGTCTGCTCAGAGTCAGGCGGGCATTGACTTGTAAAAACTGAACCAAAATTAACCCATTGACTACTGAATTCTCTCATCACCATAGGCTTAATACAGTAGCCAACTGGTTCCTGTACGCAATGAGGTAACCCATTGACTACTGAAGTCTCTCATCACCATAGGCTTAATACAGTAGCCAACCGGATCCAGTACGCAATGGGGTAACCCATTGACTACTGAATTCTCTCATCACCATAGGCTTAATACAGTAGCCAAGCGGTTCCAGTACACAATGAGGTAACTCATTGACTACTGAATTCTCTCATCACCATAGGCTTAATACAGTAGCCAACCGGTTCCTGTACGCAATGAGGTAACCCATTGACTACTGAATTCTCTCATCACCATAGGCTTAATACAGTAGCCAACCGGTTCCTGTACGCAATGACTACTGAATTCTCCCATTACAATAGGCTTTTATACAGGGACCACTCTGTTTATTTTATAGGTATTGGTATAAGCTCTTAGCTCTCCAGTGATGATCTGTAAAAGACCTATGATTTGATATATGACCTATCCCCTTCAACCTTCAACCCCCCAATATTGTAGAAAGGTAAGCTAGAGAGAGAGGGGGTGGGGGTGAGGGCGAGAGAGATTGGGAGAAAGTGAGAGAGAGAGAGAGAGATAAAAGTTTGCTAAATTGATGCATTCATAACCTTGGCCTGGATATTATGGTTCAGACTAGCTGGAAAATTATTGATTTTTTACTGCAAATGTGTGGATAGAAAATTTCTTAAAATCTCTTAAAACAACATTCTGAATTGCAGTTTATTGCCTCGGCATGCAGATTCAATTTTCCTTGAACTTTGTAAGAGCATTTCTAGGTAGGCTCCAGGACCTTGTTAAATAGAATAATTTTTAATATTAAGCAATGAAAAACGGTGTTGAAATAGCAAGCAAATGTTGTTTGAGGGTCTCAGTTAATTAAAAAATATATTGTGTAGGTGGTTAAATTATGGAGAATTAAATGAAATTGAATTAAATTTGTTTTTAAATTTGTTTTGGTGGAACAACACTTTCTTCAAGCCTCCCCAAAACAATTTAGTGAGGCATATGAAGAAAATTAATGCAAGAACACCTAGGCTCCACCCACCCCAAAAGCCCCCACCCATCCCAAATAAATTGCTCCTTGAGAACCGCTTCGGCCCATTTGAACTGATTTGTAAATCTGTACTTAATTTACTAAATAAAGACAAAGACAAACTGTAAGGTTCCTAATGAATTTTAGAAGTCTTAGATCAACATTTACAGTCATTCATACTTTGTGTGATAATTTTTCTTAATGATTTGTTTTTCTTTCCTTTGTTTTCATCTTCTTCTTGGACAACCATTCTGGCGTACATCTTTGTATCCTTTGATCATATCAACACTGCTGCATGGATGTCAATCTATAGGTGAGTGTATAACAAATATTTTGTAGCACCATACAGCCATATTATGTCAAGTTGTTTTAATCACTTTTTTATTTCAAAGAAACTTATAGCAATACACAAATTCGCGCAAGCACAATTGCAATAATCAGAACCAGGTCCATAAACTTATACAGGTTCAAAATGTGTTTGTGCAATGATTCACAGAATACAATAATCAATATTTAAAAAAAAAAAGTTACTGATGATTATCTATTTATTAGAATTTAGGTCTGAACTTTAAACAGATGAGACAGACACACCCCAAAGCTAAGTTTAAAATTCTGTACAAAGCATAAAGGCTCGTTCAGATATTACGCTGCAAAGCTGCGTTTTTTTTGTACGATGATGTAAAGTGTGATACACTTCACATTTCTGTATTTTATAACACAGAGCTATGCTGTGGTAGACAAAGGAACATCCCTTCACTGCTATTACCGGTATGTAAAATAAGTAGAACAGGTGAATATGCATGTGACACCTGTTCTACACATTTTTACATAATAGCAGTGAAGGGATGTTCCTTTGTCTACCACAGCAATTGTTGAGGGTAGAATGAGGAACTGTATATTTTGTCCTCTTTCTTTGTCCATCATGTTCACCGTGACAGTGGAAGTGATTATGCACGAGTCCTTTGTTGCGTGCAGTTGCCATTCATTTACACGTTGGAAACCATGACGGCTTTTTTGCTGTGGTTTACTACGCCATATCTGAACAAGCCTTAAAGATAAAGACCAGTTCTGGGGGGTGTTTCACAAAGATCCTGAGTTGAACTTATCTCTAAGTTGGCCTTAACAATTATGGAAAGCCGTTAGCATCTTTGAAAACATTTTGTAAAAGTTATTTTATAAGGCATAAAATGTTGATTCAAATCATTCATATTTTCTATTATCAAGGAGATTTCATGTTCTTGAAGTGGAATTTATAAAAAGTCTAAAATACTTGAATTTTTGCTCTTGAATATATTTAATTTCAAGGCTACAAATGGCTCTCCATAATATTTAAGTCCATCTTAGAGATAAGTTCAACTTAGGATCTTTGTGAAACACCCCCCAGTTCTGGTCATGCGATTGCATTGTGAAAGAAACGTTGTGGAATCGATCAGAAAAGGTTGATCATCTAGCATATAAGTATTGGTGTGTACTGCAATGTTCTGGAATCATCAAAATGATAAGAAATTTGGCCTAGTCTTGGTAAAGTTACAAGCACTGTACACAGAAAGATGTATATGGGACTACGCGACCACGTGCGCGATATCTATTTGGTCCCAATAGATATAATAATTTACCAAATATATCAATTAGTAGGCGGTTTTCCGACTTTCCCGGCAAGATTTGTATCATCACGTATTAGTCAAAACATATTCTTTCACATGATTGGTAATGAGAGCTTCCATTTCATTTTTTTGAGAGAGGGGCATTTCCAAAACTGGTCTTTACCTTTAACAGAATATAGAACCTTTGCAATTAAAAGCAGGACACTCTTTTACTGGTCTTTACCTTTAATTTTCTGCTTATTGAGGGCCAGAATTAAAGGTGTTAACCCCTTTATATAAGGACATATTAAATGAGCTAATTAACACCCTTCCAGCTCCCAACATACATTAATGTATGAGTTTAATCTGTGTCAGTGCATTGTGTACAAATTTACACATCTTGTGTTGACCTATACACTTGAATTGCAGACTTAACCTGTACATGGCAGCCACTGCACTATACTGGTAATTAACAAAGTGCGTACCGTCATTATGCTGATAAAAGCCATGAGACTTTCACCCTTTCATCCTCATCATCATCATCGTTGTTCACGTCATTAGATGGATCCGTGGGGACAGATTTCCTGTAGAGGTTGAATATCGACTGCAAGCCTAATAACTGGGGCTGCGGCAGATTTGATTGGCTAAATGGCGAATTGGCCACGAGGACTGGGTTGCCAGGCAACGGTGCAAACAAGCACAATCCCGTTGATGCTATACAGTATGAGGGCTTGCACATACGACTAGTATTGGCCTTATGTGAGATTGGAATATATCAGCTGTTGGGGATAATAGTGGAAATCTATGCTGTAATATTGCAGATCTGTCAAGGGTGTGGTGGGTGCTTAGGTATATAGAAAAAGGGCAGGGCTTTCTGATGCCAACATTGTAATGTAGCTGGTTTAATTGAAAAAGGTTTGGTCTTTATACATAATGTTGCTAGTTTTGAATGGGTTCTTTTTTTGTTGGAACAAAACTTTCTTCAAGCCTCTCCAAAATGATTTAGTGAGGCATATGAAGAAAATCAATGCAAGAACACCTATGCTCCACCCACCCCCAAAGCCCCCCTCCCCCAAAATTAAATTACTCTTCAAGAATTGCTACTGCCCATAGTATTTTGAACTGAGAGAAAGATAGAGAAAGAGAGCAAACAGAATGATATAAAAGATAAATAGGAAGAAAGAGAAGGAGAGAGAGAGAGAGAGAGGGAGGGGGAGAGACTAGGAGAGAGAGGAGGGGAGTGAGAAATAAAGAGAGATAAAATGAGAGCCAACAGAATGATATAGAAGAGAAAAGGGAAAAGAGAGAGAGAGAGAGAGAGAGAAAGAGAGAGAGACTGAGAGAAATAAATGAAAGGCAGATACAATGCATAGACCTACATCTATTATAAGAAGCCAATTAGCCTAATTGATGGAGCCATGCTCATCAACTCTATGACCCCGTTTTCACTCACTTCATGGACCGATCTACACTAGACGGATCTACGCTAGATCGTTCTCAGTGTGAAAGTACAACCGTGCTAGGAAGTGATCTTCTGGATCGATCCAGAAGATTATTTGGCGATGTTGTCTTCTGGACCGGTTTGCTCCAGACCGATCTAGTGTGCAGTGTGAAACCATGCTAACCGTGCCAGGAAGCGTGCTTCAACCGGAAGTGAGTGTGTTTTGGCAGTAATCTAAAGTAATGAAAGAGAGAAAGAGATTACAGTACAAGAATAAAAACAGAGAATAATATAAGGAAAGATAGAGAAAAAATGATAACATAAGAGAAGGTGATAGAAGGAAGAAACAAAGAATAACGTAAGGAAAGACGGAAAGAGAAAGTGATAGAATGATAAAAACAAAGAACAACATGAGAGAAGGTGATAGAAGGGAAAACAATAATAACATAAGGAAAGGGGAAAAAGTGATAGAATGATAAAAACAACGAATAACGTAAGGAACGGCAGAATAATGGCTAGACTTTCTGATGCCAACATTATAATGTAGCTTGTTTATTTGAAAAAGGTTTGGATCTTTTAACATAATGTTGCTAGTTCTGAATGGGTTCTTCTTTTGTTGGAACAAAACTTTCTTCAAGCCTCTCCAAAATGATTTAGCGAGGCATATGAAGAAAATCAATGCAAGAACACCTAGGCCCCACCCACCCCCAAAGCCCCCCTCTCCTCAAATTAAATTAATCTTCAAGAATTGCTACTGCTCATAATATTTTGAACTGAGAGAAAGATAGAGAAAGAGAGCAAACAGAATGATATAAAAGATAGAGAGAGAGAGAGAGAGAGAGTGATATAGTAATACAAAAATAAAGGAAGATATAGAGAGAAGAAAAAAAACAGATGCACAGTGCATAGACCTACATATATTACAAGCCAATTAGTCTAATCGATGAAGTCAAGCTCATCAATTCTATGCTATATTGCAGTGTGCCCTTCAAAGTAATTGCAATTATCCAGAGAGGCAAATGGGTAACTTACAGTTGAAATACTTGACTTTAAAAAAACTCACGCCAAGAAATAACTTCGGTTATTCTGAGAGATTTATTGTATTTTTGCCCATTAATCTACAAGATTCCCTACCAAAGTGTATGAGAAAAGGTATAAAGTGAGATATTATTAGCATAATGTACGGTTTCTCAGCACGGCATGGGCATCGCCTTTTTCTTGATACAGGACGTACTATGAGATAACTCTTATATACTTCCGTAAGGAATATTGTACATCAAAAGACAGGAATACATCTCATCTTTCTGCATACCTACACTTAGTTTTTAGGGTGAGGTTCCCTTTAACCCTATGCTTGGAAGTGAGTGAGTGGGAGAGAAAGGGGGAGAGAGAGAGAGAGAGAGAGAGAGAGAGAGGGAAAGAGTGAGAGAAAGAGAGAAAAAGAAAGAGAGACAGAGAAAGAGAGAGAAAGAAAGAGAGAGAGAGAGAGAGAGAGAGAGAGAAAGAGAGAGAAAGAGAGTGAGAGCTCAAAAGCAGGTAGACTGGTAAAGCAAAGAGCCCTAGACATTCAATATAAGAAGCACAATCACTACTTAACCTGTTGATGGTGTATGAGATGATCTATGGAAATGTAGTGTACCAAAGTCAATGGTATTCTTTGGGTTAAGAAGGCAAGATACACGTAATTCAGTGTAGTAAGGACGGACATGTACATGTACAGACCTACAAACCTGAAAACATATTTATTTAGCACTTTGTTAAATCTCACAATAATGAACCCTGTGCACTATTTCCACTCCTTCTGTATTCTGTTCCGGCTGTAAAGCGCATAGAGACATGCAATTATGCCTATATGCTATGTACTATACAAAAACGTTTAATTATTATAATTATTATCATTATCTTGCATGCTCAAACCCCCTTTGTCGATATATATGTACATGCATAATAACACACTAGGGTCAGAACTATTTTGGCTGTAGGCATAAAACATAAAATAACCTTTAACTTTTCGCTTGGCAGAGACTTTTCAGGTAAATAGCATATAAAAATAGGGTGATAGCCTTAATTCTGCTTTTCAGCAATTTATTTCTTCAGAGTTGCCCCCTCCCTCCCCCTCCCCCTCCCCTCCCCCTCCCCCACACACACACATATAATCCTTAATTATATAACATTTCTATTGCCATGCAAGACTTTGTTTCGTACATTGTTCATGTGATTTATATTTTATGTTCCAAAACCAATTTTAGTTGTTTTTTCCCCTTCTTTTATCCTTTTCCCCCCTGATTAACGCTTCAATGGTTTAGATCTAGTTTGATGATACTCCATTTGGTGCCATCATTGTGATTTTAAAGATTCATATTTAGATGCATACCTACTGTAGGCATGTAGGCATGTAACGAGTGTACACTTAGTACATAAATAATGGAAATTGACAACTGTGTACTTGAAAGCAAAGCTTGAATTTGTAAAACGCCCACTGGAGAGTCTCCAAAGAATATTCAGTAAGCACATATCACTGAGTTTTGCATCGCTGTGATGGCAGCTGAATAAGTAATTCTTTGCTTATGATGAATTTAATGAAGATATGCATCTACCTGCTCAAAATGGCTAGTATCTGTCATAGAAAGCTAAAAAGAAAAAAAAGACATATGTACACATGGATGATTGGCAGGGCATTTTGAGAGAGGATGTGGTACCCGTAAGGCAAATTCAATCATATCAAAGAAATCAAATATATCCATGTATTTAGGCAGGCAGGAGATGGAATTATGCATGGATGAATAAACATTGGCACTGTGGTACACACATGGGAATGTACATAATACACCACAGGTGGAAGAAGAAGAAGAAGAAGAAGAAGAAGAAGGAGGAGGAGGAGGAGGAGGAGGAGGAGGAGGAGGAGGAGGAGGAGGAGGAGGAGGAGGAGGAGGAGGAGGAGGAGGAGGAGGAGGAGGAGGAGGAGGAGGAGGAGGAGGAGGAGGAGGAGGAGGAGGAGGAGGAGGAGGAGGAGGAGGAGGAGGAGGAGGAGGAGGAGGAGGAGGAGGAGGAGGAGGAGGAGGAGGAGGAGGAGGAGGAGGAGGAGGAGGAGGAGGAGGAGGAGGAGGAGGAGGAGGAGGAGGAGGAGGAGGAGGAGGAGGAGGAGGAGGAGGAGGAGGAGGAGGAGGAGGAGGAGATCATCAAAGTATTTTAATGTGCATTACTGCCATTGTAACAACACCGCTTGAAAGCATCCCAGCCCATCACCCTTTTACAGACACGCATATGCTTCATCCTAACCCCAACGATGTGTGCATCCAAGCAGATACACTCTTGTACACTTGGGTAAAGAGAAGCTATTTAGAAAAAATGCATTGCTTAAATGCTGTACGGATGTGTGAACCCATTACTTTCACATTTCCACTCAAGTGTTCAAACCTCTCGTCTACAACAGTCTTATCCTGTTTTCAGACTAACAAAAATCATCATATTCAAGAATATAAGGAAAGCTATAGTCTGAATGTCATAAAGAAACGTGTATTAAAACGTCGTATATTTTTATTTTAAATGATAAATTGATAAAGAATCAGGGTCCTGCTCTTAGTCGTATCATATGGAAATAGTATAACTGGACTATCGTGCACTGATGATTGGCTAGCTAGCTGTCATATCAATTGACCTCTTCAAATTTGGTTTCCTTATTTGACGTTTCTTTAGACAAGTTTTGTATAAAGACTGAACAGGATACAAATACTAAGAGGACCAACTTTGAAATGCAGTAGACTGTGTGTCTCTCACCTTTTGAAATACGAGAATCTATGAAACTCCTTTTCATTACTTTACATGAAAGTGATATATTTTGGCACCTCTTGACTTGTAAAGAAGGGGCATTCATGTTATCAAAGCATCAAATTAGATGCAGGTTGTTCTCCAGTATGAACATCAGGATATATAAAATGTGACCCAGCTATGCTAATCAGTAAAAGAATATGTGAATAAATTCAAGCATTTTAGCTTGATCTTTCAAAGTTGTGTTGTGACAAGTAAATGATTGGAACTGGGTAATAGTAATAATAATATGTCTTGTTTACTCAGGGTAGCCTGATCAGTATTGATAATGTTTTCCCTGAGGGCCCTGCATTACCCAGCCTTTAGCCTTGCTGCCATCATGCCATGATAAAGCATTCAAGGAATTCCTTCCTACCAGGTACCCATTAGTACACCTGGGTGGAGAATGGCAAACGTAGATTAATGTCTTACCGACAGACATTTAGTGCAGTGACTTGAACCATGAACAATGTGATTTACAGTCCAGCGACGTATCCACTAGACCACGACACTTTGGGTATTGTCTTAGTATTGCCTTTTTTGTTACATCCTATGCAATAACAAGATTTTAAAGCCACCGTCTCTTCCTTTTTTACAAATTATGTATGAAACTTGTCTGGTTGCTGAAAATAGCTTCTAATCGAACCTGAGAGGGTTGTATATTTCCTAGGTAAGTGAAGTTTACAGGTGTATGTTTATATGTACTTAGGATGATTAACAAAGCAGGATTGAAAAAGAAAACGAGTATATCCGTCAAAAAACGAGGAATGTAAATCTTTTCTTGGTTGACATTTACTGCTAATTTACAGAAGATGCATGTGGGAGTTTCCCGCCCCCTGCTTTGAAATATGAACCATCCAAGTGCAAATTGGATGGATGACAACCGTAAAATGAACAAACACCCACGCTGCAAGTCTTAGTCAGATACATGTAATTATTCATAAAGGGAAATGAAACCCAACGAACATTAGCAAATAATCCTATTAAATAATGATCAGCCAGTTAAAAACAAAAATAAAATTACTCCTATTTGATTACTTAGCAAGGTAAACAGTCTCTCCACAGTTTCCTTTCTAGCCATCCTTTCATGGGAGTCGCCATCGTGATTGAAATAGTGATGTCAGAGTAGTACATATCCATTGACCTGCATAGATTTCAAACGGTGTTGCACAATGACTGGCTATCAATAATACAACCTTAGAATGAGACTTATAAATTGCTTTGTCTGGTCCTTCTATTGTATGGAGCAGAAACATGGGCAATAACAAAGAATATGGAAAAGAAATCACATTATTCGAAAATGGGGTGTACAGGAGAATGATGAGAATGTCATAGGAAGATATGAAAACTAACAGAGAATTCCTGCATAGTAGGGCTTAAATAGAATATCCTGATAGGAATGGTTAAAGAAAGAAAGGCATAATACTTTGATCACATTTAAAAGACATCAGAGTCTCTTGAAAGATTTACTGGAAGGAAAAGTAGAATAGAAGGTACCAGATCAAGAGGGAAACCAATAATTGACTGGGAGGGGAAAGTTATGATAACCTAATAAGATTAGCCAATAATGTTTTTCCCTCTAACATTCAAACATTAATGACAGTGCACAATAAGTTGAAGATCAGTTTCTGCGCTATAGGCCTACATGTAAGAAGTAATGGCTCACACGTAGGTCGGTGATAATGACTCACGGCACATTTACAAATTGGCTAAGACACAAGTGCCCTAAGGGGATACAGCCCAACCATACATTATCATCAAGTTAAAACATTACACCATGTATCCAGCATGGGGCTAAGAAGTAAGTGTATCTTGTACTCAAGGGATTGATGGTAGAATGAACAGATATCCTTTTTCTGTTAATGCAATACTTAACAGTTGATAGAAGATACGTGGGATCTGTTAATGTGATATTCTACAGTGAATACATTATGATTGGTATGACTCTTTGTTTCAGGGGAAGCTGTTTAAATGTAGCCATCTTTAGTTTTGAGTCTTATACTGTAAAATAATTTGGTTTTGCATGGATCCCTTGATAAGAAAGACGAAGTCAGCCAGAATATCCCGCTTGGAATCGGATAAGACCGAAGTCTAATTTTATTCAATCTGAAAGAACAAATAATAAAACATCCATTATTTTCACATCTGCATAAATCATTCTGATATTACATTCACACCAAGCTGTACTCACTTCTTGGCAGGATATACTGCGGAAATAGTCATCGACCGTCCCCATAATGAGGTAATCTAGCACACAAAAATTAGGTGAACATCGCAAGATGTCGCTCTGAAATCCCATACATAGTGCTCTGCTGGTCTTTACATAAATTAGCACATACGTATACATCGACACTGAATTACGTAATGGTATCTTCAAATTAAAGAACATAATGAAAATAAGTTTCTTCAACGAAACAATCAAGTTAAAACATTACACCATGTATCCAGCATGGGGCTAAGAAGCAAGTGTATCTTGTACTCAAGGGATTGATGGTAGAATGAACAGATATCCTTTTTCTGTTAATGCAATACTTAACAGTTGATAGAAGATACGTGGGATCTGTTAATGTGATATTCTACAGTGAATACATTATGATTGGTATGACTCTTTGTTTCAGGGGAAGCTGTTTAAATGTAGCCATCTTTAGTTTTGAGTCTTATACTGTAAAATAATTTGGTTTTTGCATGTATGAAAAGGTCATGAATTTCTCAAATACATCCAGTTTGTGAAATTTTCTTGCTGCAGAATTCACACAACACCGAATTTTTGCAATTTGTGAAATTATTTTTTGCTGTGAAAATAACCATTCTAAACAACTATGAGAGAGTTTGTGTGTTTACAGAATGGGATGAGCTTGGAATTACAAAATGATTAGTGGATTGAATTAAAGATATTTATAAGAGTATAACTTATTTCTTTCAGTTTTATTTCACTAAAGTTGAGCATAGAGGACATCATGTAGTTCTGCATTTCTCCAAATTAACATAGGATATCTGTAAACAAGTAAAGCCTCTAAATTGTGAATAGGAGGATGGAAACTTCATCAAGTATTCATTAAAATTGTGATGTATCCTCCATTGAAAAAATAATCACCCTTTCATGCCTAGTCTTCATAATCTTACAAAAAAAGGCAAATTATATGATGTGGTACATAGTTTGTGTACCCGGTTCATTGACCAAGCATGAAGTTACATGACACTGAAGATATATTTTCATTTGCGGTAGAGGTAAAAGCTCATATCTGATACTTCCCCTGTAATTTCCCCTTTCCCAGAAGAATGCAAATGCAGAAATGATTCCCTGTTTTCAATCACTGCCCGTTGAGTGCATTCATACAAAGTTTTTATCTGTTATTCAATCAAGGAAACTTCTGGATTTTTAAAAAACGCATTGTGATTCTTAAATCAAGAAAAAAAGATTTATAAGGACAGCAAAAATATCTTAACATAGCAAGGAAATGATTTTCTGCATACAGCACTTTTTTTAAAAACCTTTTGACTTAATGGTTATTTTGTTGAAGTACAAGACATCAATAATAAATATTGCCACATATATATCCATTCTCTGAAACATACATTCTTGTGTCACATGTAATCATATCTCTTTGAAAGATGGGGATTTGAATCGATTTTGAATTTGAGTGATTTGATCGTGTGAATATGACAATCTTTGGATAGCATTTATAAAGTGCCCTTGCTTTGTTCAAAACCAAGGTGCCATCATCATCATCATAAAAAGTAATGGTTTCAGTAGATAAACTGTTTTTGTCTTAAGAGGTAAGTCCACATGTGCTTTAGACGTTGAGAGAGAGAGAGAGAGAGGGGGGGGGGGTTCAACATAGAAGCAGACAGTCATCTGTCAGAAGAGCAATAACTCTCGGTTACATCATATGAAATGAAATGAAATACAGTCAAACCTGTCTTAGTGGCCACCTCTCTATAAAGGCCACCTGTCTATAGGGGCCATGTATTTTGTCTCCCTTGAGAAAGAAATGTGTGTTGTAGAACCTGTCTAGAGAGGCCATCTGTCCACACTGGCCATTTTCAATTTTTTCTTTCGGTGGTGTTAATAGACAGGTTCAACTGTATGAGTTAACACCCTTCTGGCTCCAATAGATGACATACAACTTTAATCTTGATTCTCTTAATGAGTTGAGCTAATCAAATTTGGGAATAAAACTTTGTATGGACACACCATAGGGACAACTGAAGAACCTCCTTGATATGAATGGGAGAGAGTGATTGAATTTGACACGATGATAACAGTGATATTATGTAGCTCGCTTGCTGAGTGTAATAAGCCTTGGAGAGGAATACCCATGGTTCACGACTTCATGGCAAAGTATTAAAGGTGAAGACTACCTCTAGGGTAGAGGAAGAAGAAGACATGCTATTTATTTATTAAAAGGAATACTTTGGAAGGTATTCTTTAGAGTAATTCAGCATCATATCGAATCATCCATCTCCCAAGTTGCTGCTCACACTTGGTGACAGAATATTCTCAACTGCTACTCCCAAACTGTAGAATAAACTACCCCTAATTCTCCATAGCCAGCAGTCTCACATCATTTTGATTAATCTCACATCTAAACCTTACTTATTCAGTTAATGGTTATCATTGTAAAGTGCATTGGAACATATTTATTAAAAATGTGGTATATGAATGCATCACTATTACAAACCTGTTTCAATACAGGTCTTACAGAGTAGCCCCTTTGGTGCCATGGAAAAGAGATCCATCCAATAAGTGCATTAATTAACTTAATGTTTGGAGTAACAATAGGTACAGAAAGAGATACACACATTTTAGAGTTTGTTCTAATGGAATACATTTTGCATACAATTGAAACAATGAAAGTATTGGAACTCAAAATTTGACCTTTATAAACTTGAAGGCTCAGACAGTGTTAAAGTTGTGCATGCTTGTGTGTTTTGGAAACTATTCACTCTCAATGAATTCTTTTCAAGCAGGGGTTAATCTGCTGACCCACTGTCTCCTGATATTTGATATTCCTATAGGCTTTGATTAGGAGCCATATGGTTCCGGTAGGCAATGGGGTAATAAAGACCCACCTGGTTCTTGTAGAGACCGGGTTAACATCTTCAGTAGATATATCATCTCATGGTATTAAGCACTTGGTTTTGACAGATTAAGACTTTGGTTGCTTTCGTCACCTCTCTGCATGGTTGTTAGTTTGCTAAATGCGCACGAAACAAAAGGCGCTCATCAACAGAAGAATTGCTTTTTACAACACAGTAGTTTTGCAAAATTACCTATTTCCTGTCTTTATTAGCTCATAACAACAACAAAAAAAAAAACACCTGTAAATATTAACAGTTAATTAATCTTGAAACCTTTGGTATATCTATACCAAGATGAAAGCAATATGCCGCAGGTAGATTATTTGTATGGCATATTATATTATATCCACCTGGTTCCCATAAATAATGGGTTAACATCTCCAGTAGATATATGTAGTAATCTTAAGCATTTGGTTTTGACAGATTAATGGACGGTGTGTCATTTTTGGAAACCGTCTTGTGAAATCTGGGTAATTATCACTTCTGACATTTAAAGCCTTCCAGCAATTTGTCTTGGGAGAAAGCTTACTCCTCTTGCATTAGATTTCCCTCAAATGGCAGTAATAGTTAATGATTAAGGACAAATAGTGCAGTAGTTAAGAGTCGTTGTAAAGAGTCAGAAGAGGAGTAGAGAACTTTTAGGATCAGCAAAAGGCTTAACAAGTTGGATAAAATGTGAGTTTGGCATAAAGACACTCCTGTATGTTACCACCTCTCCGGGGAATCGGGTCTTTAATGTGGTCTTTAAATGCAGGTGGCCTTTGTGTACAGGCTCTCTGAACACAGCTTTCTATAAGAAACTCTGTTCATGGGAAACTAAAAAATGGTACTTATGGTACTCTTTTTGTAACACAATCCCAACTGTTGTAAAAAATAAAGAATTCAAGGGCGAATTCAATACCCTATTGTATGTCCCATAGAAATCATGATCGGATAACATTTGTAATGTTCGCACATTAAAGTATAGGTGACTATTGAAATTGTCTTATGTTGATTTATTCGAAAGAAGTTGCTATCTTGTTCTGTACAGTAGGTTTCAAAAGCAGGTTTTACCCTAAAATTATTTTTCATAAACTCCACACAGATAATTTCAGGCTTGGTATTTTATGGGTTAACAACCTATAGATAATAAAATTCATATGGATTTTACCCATATACTTAAGCGTCAACCTCTTCACACACACCGCGCACCGACGTGAAAAGCTTTAAAAATATGCCAAAATCCCCCCCTTTCAACTACATCTTTTGATCCGATCAGCCTAGTTCACCAACGGAAAAAGCATTAGAAAATTTGACTTTTCTTCTTTATGGTGATGTAAAAATCACGATATTTTGTTGTTCTATTGCACCGTCAATTTTTGATCATTTTTCATCAATTTGGTCAAAATTTCTGTGATATCGAACTTTTTGACTGAATGCTCTTGGCTATATCTGGCGGTTTCTTGCCGGGAGAGGGCTATTTTTTACCAACGGAAAAAGATTCATGTCATTCAGTTCATTCTGAACATTTTGATATATAAATGATTGTCATTGGATGAAAAAAAACCCCCGTCAAAAGATAAAACCAATCGGTACCTCTGTCTGATTTGGGGAACTCCATTTTCTCCATTGATTAACATGTGTTGCCTCTTGATCGCTGTAATCTGTACGTAGCCAGCGGACCGGGTCGTACCATTCTTGCTCGGGGGAAATCAAGGGGTTTTTAACGTGGATCATAATAGCGCTTACTCTCTCATGCATTGCATACGAAAAATAATAATCGAATTGAACTGTATGTATGTGTGTATATTGGCCATATTACTGATTCATCATCTAAGACCTCCATTACTATAAGTATTAGACTCCTTTTTTTATTCAATCAACCATGCTCTAAATAGAACGGTCGCGAACCTAGAGTGATCCAATCAGAGCCAATCAGATTCAGCCGCACAGCTGCACGGACATTGTACGCGTAGTCGGTTCTGTATGTGCGCACAGCTGACCCGGGCTGATTAAAAGCTTCAAATTAGGTGAAAGAAATCGGGGGTCACAAATTCATATGAAGCTATGCTGCCTATTTGGTTCTGTAATATTAAAACTGAATGTATCCATTATGGAACACTGTGGAAAGTGAATCTTTAACTTGCTGAAGACCTCTTTATCAACATGTACACAGTTCAAGGATAGAATATATGCTAATTAAAGACATGGGATTCTTCTGACACTACTTCATTATACTGCCATCTGCTGCTCACAATGTCCTGATGTCTCGACAACCATGTCCCACAATGCATCACAAACTGTTGACGCGCAAGTGCTAATGCTTTGGTACAGGAACCTCAAATCACTCTATGTATGCCTTAACCGAAAGATGGCACAATTGAAAATACATTACAGCAGTGGTAGCAGTGTGGGTACAATACACTGCCTCTAAGTGCCAGAAAGACATAAACTGTAGGTTAGGTCATATGCTTAATTGACTTCAGGCCATTTTGTTTTTAGCATTCCATTTCATTTTTATTTGAGATCAAAAATGAAACATTTTATTCATCCAGTGACTTCTCTTGAGGCAAGTCTGTGCATGCATGTAGCATATGAGAACTTTAATTGTCTAGATGTCGTAATCACGTCTCCCTTGTGCGGTGCTATAAATCAACTAATCACAGTCAATAAATCATTGCAAGTAACTAAATTAACTTTGTTTTATACAATGAACCCATTGCTTACAGGAGTTGGGTGGTTCCTGTATTAAACCTATGGAAAGGAGAGCATTCAGTTATCAAGGGGTTAATACTTGCATCCAGAACAGAGAAATCAAGATATAAGGCCATTAAAAAAAAGTTCATGTTTTTTTTTTTAATTTAATGAAAAAACATGAAAAACATACTGATAAAATGATCTTTTTCTTGAGTTAAAAAAAAACATAAATGCTGCTGGCCATCTTGAAAATTAGCCCGACTGGCTGGACGTCAGGGAAAATGTACCGAGCGGCCAAAAAAAAAGAAGAAAAAAAAGGGCCTTCTCCTTCCTATTTTTCAAAAAGGCAGGACGCTAAACAAGTTTTTTTTTTAATGGCCTAAACTCAGCATTTTTTGTAAAAACAACTTGGTTGATTGTATATCTTAGTTATAAATCATTTGACATTATCTTTGTATTTGATATCATGTCTTTTTTTCTTTTGCAATGAATCCCATTTCTGATGGTGTTTTTTGATGGTGTGATTTAGGGGTGCATGGTACAGCTGAATGGCGGGGGGTGTCCAAAGTGAGATGGATCCTGAAAAATGAGTTGTTGTCTCTGTTTTCAACCAACATTAGTTGGTCCCATTTATATCATGTCATTAGTTGAATTGTCTGGTTCCATAATCATGTTAGAGTTGAATTGTCTGGTTCCATAATCATGTTAGAGGTACATCATGGCAACTACAACAAAAAATCTTCTGTTTAATTGAGTGCATGCATTTGCATATAATACTGAAAGAGAGTGGTTTGGTACTCTACACTTCAATGTATGTCTGCTTGTAGCAAGCTAAAAGAAGAGTCCACAACCACTGTTCATAAATCATTGCAAGTAATTAAATCTACCATGATATTTTGGTCCCTTGTATTTACTATTAAAATTTTGATTGCTTTCTTCCCCTCTCTGCACGATTGCTCGTTTACCGCATGTGCTAAACAATAGGTACCAGACAGAAGGATTGCTTTATGTGACACAATGACTTTGAAAATTACCCATTTCTGGCCTTGATTAGCTCCATGATAACCCTTTTAACACTGGTGTAAATTAATCTTGCACTGGCAAAAAAGGTCAATTATCTTAAAGCTTTAGGTATATATATCCCGTGATAAATACAATGTGACACAGTGAGATTATTTGTATAGCATATAAAGAGTTGTATACTTGTTAATACTAGTTTGAGAAAGCAACATTATTAAATACTTTATGTCTATAATGAAGAGATGCATGCATAAATTCGAAGAGTTAGCCCCTATCTTTTTATTTTCCAGCCATGATCTATAAATCATTGCAATAATAACCAAATTATAACCCTGGTGTTTGAGACAGTATTTGTAACATTCAATATGAAAAAAAAGTTGAGAAGAGAGAGTAACACATTTTACTATTGCCTGGCGCCACTATCATGTCAACATAATGTGGCTGTTAACTCAACAACCACTGTCATATAAATCATTTTTACCCACTTTATCTGTCTAAGTTGCATGGGTTCATGTTTAGTTGCATTTATGTATATTGCTGGCAGTTGAGCTTGAATAGAATGATACATCATAGTATATACAATACAAGTCATTTTACAGGTTGTACAATACATGCTGTGACAACAATTGCTCTGCAGTTAATATCCTACATTATCCAAGTTCTTAAAATGTCAAACTTAATCCCAACCCTAATCTTAAAACCTAACCTAAAACCCAATAGACCTGTTTACTAATGTACAAATTTTATGCATGGTTTTCTCTATAGGCCCCTGGGTGGTAACTGCTAAATTAACCTGGATGGAATCCACTTTACATACATTACCTGTTGCTATGTCCGCAAGCCTCTAACAATGTTTTAAGTTGTCAAGGGAAACCTTTCTTGAAGAAGTATGCATATATAAGTAGTCAATAGGGTAATATTTCCAATCAGATGGTATCACATCTATTTTGCACCAAGCTATATGCACAATAGATCAGACCCACCTTGTGTGAGTCACGTTTCACCGTTTTTAGACTTGAAAAGAGAGTGATAGAGAAAATTGAAAGTAATACAATAAACCTTGACATTTCACTAGTGGCTCATTAATGTGTGTGGTACAACCACAATCCACATTTCAAAGTTGCCTAATCGACTTTTATACAGTAGTCCCATTTACACTGCAGAAAAACCAATGTGGAAAAATAACACTTTTTTAATTACATGTGTACCGTTTACATAACTGGAAAACCAATTAAAGGCTGTCTGTGTCTGCTAATTCTGGCTTTTTGGTGAATTGTGCACATGCACCACTTGTTGCTGCTCTGCATGCGATAAGCAAGGAAGTGAGGAGAGTCATGTGAGGAGAGTCATGTGAGCAAAAGACCCGCCTTTTGGCCCGCCTTTCAAGAAACCACAATCCAGAGGTGATTTTTTTTAATTCAATTTTTTCCTCTTGCTTTATGAGTAGATTCCTAGCAACTTCCATCAAAACTCCGGAATGTGAGAAAAACCAGTGGTTTTTGCTTGCAGTTCAATTCAATTTTTTTCGTCTTCCTTATGAGTAGATGCCTAGCAACTTCCAACGAAACTCCGGAATGTGAGAAAAACCAGTGTTTTTTGCTTGCAGTGCAAATGCCCCTATAGTCTCTGTGAGCGTCAAGTCACTTATATAGGCTGAAGAAGATTGATGTAAACATATATCATTACAGTTGTTTTAATTGACTGCTTGGTGCCATCTGATGCTGTCTGATGCTGTCTGAGGTACAACCACTCGTGTCTTGATCTCTCCAAGATAAAAAAGAGGCTCATTCAGACGAGCAAAATTCATTGTATAGCTGTGCGAAACGTGTACACCCTGTAGCTATACGATCAGTAATTGCTTTTAGTCCGAATGCCGTATAGTGAAACATTATGTAATGATGTAAC
Organism: Mesocentrotus franciscanus; assembly: GCA_037976565.1. Lineage (NCBI taxonomy): Eukaryota > Metazoa > Echinodermata > Echinoidea > Camarodonta > Strongylocentrotidae > Mesocentrotus > Mesocentrotus franciscanus. The sequence goes on along the minus strand of CP137679.1, from coordinate 30,455,903 downwards.
AAGTTTTGAAGAGGACAGTTGACCTGACAGTTGGTCAATCATCAGTGTGTCTTCACAAATATTGTACAGCAAAGTGCAAGTTTAGCATCAAATTTGAGAATCAAAGTCCACTTTGAATCAGTGTTGTGAATACAAAACCGTATAGCTGACCGGATCTTATTGTGAGGACACACTGATGATTGACCACCTGTCAGGTCAACTTTCCTCTTCAAAACTTGTTTTCTTATACAATATTTCTTCATGCTATACTGTTTAATGTGTGTATGCCTCTTTCACTTTACAGTGATTCTCATACAATGTTATTTTATGACGTTTGTATTCCATTCCTTTTTTTGAGTTAAATCATATAAATTAGCTATAGTTGGAATGAGCTATAACAAACATCTTGAGAGAAGCAAGATGCTGAGGCCCTGTGTAATGATATGATTCTTTCAACAACATCTCATTATACAAGTTTTATACAAATTTACTGTAATATGAATGGACCATAACAAACGTATCTTGAGAGAAGCAAGATGCTGAGGCCCTGTGTAATGATATGATTCTTTCAACAACATCTCATTATACAAGTTTTATACAAATTTACTGTAATATGAATGGACCATAACAAACGTATCTTGAGAGAAGCAAGACATACAGGCCTTGTTTGATGATGCAATAATTCTTTATACCATGTTTCTTTCTAAAAGTTTCATATACATTTTTTCTAGTATGAATGGGCTTTATCAAACATATCTTGAGAAAGCAAGACATGGAGGCCGTGTGTAATGATACGCATCGGTTTGGCTCTCAGAGCTCTTGTGGTCGAGGGCTCATTGATTTTCAATCAGTGCAGCTCAGCAGGTGAATTTATTGATCTAGAACAAGTTTAATAAGGGACTGCATCATCATGCTGAGAGCCAGAAGGGTGTTCACTCTGTGTTAAGGTGTATGAGACTTATGAGTGAGTTACTGCCCTTCTGCATGGCTCTCAACAGATCTTATGTTTATTAGGCCAGGCCTTTATATATGTATTATTATTATTAGGCCCTTTATATATATATATATATATATTATTATTATTATTATTATCATTATTTTTATTTTGTCAATATCTTGACAGCTTGATCTATGCTGGTTGTTATCTCATTAGCATACTGAGGGCAAGCTATAACCCGTAGCCTTCGGCCTCAAGTACTTTCTTGCGGGTCTTGCGGTACCAAGCAGAGCTGATTTCTGCAGAAGTTCTATCTTTGTGGTAACCCCAATCTTCTTCAGATGTTTAGGAAGATTGCTTGTGATCATGCCTAATGCACCATCATTATTATTATTATTAGTAGTAGTAGTAGTAGTAGTAGTATTATTGTTGTTTTTGTTTTTGTTTTTTCTTTTCCTTCTTCTCCTTCTCCTTTCTTATTTTTATTGTTATTATTTGTTGCTGTTGAATTATTATCATTATTATTGTTACTATTATTGTTGTTGTTATAATCCTTTATGATCCACATTTAATTTTCTTATCTTTTCCCTTTTTCATGCTTCTGATCATCTCTTCAATGGACAATAATTGTGGTGTTCATCTTTACTGCATCTACCTGCAGGTAAGTGCATTTGTACAATTCAAGAATGGGCCATATCTATTTCAGTGCAATAAAAATAATGATTGTAGTAGTCATGATAATGGCTCTTAGAGAGGCAAGTCAGAAGTAAACATTCAACCTATATCACAGTCCAGTGCATAATTTGAATGCTGTAATTATTCGAAAAATGACACATTCAGTTTTGATTTCTAGGGGTATGTTTTAGGCTCCATGTGAATATTGTTTGTTGGGAGCCAGAAAGACATTAACTAATGTGTTAACTCCCTCCTGCCTCCAAACAGATGAATTAAAATAATAATGTGTTAAAACATATGAGTATACACAGCCTTCTGATGATATCAGCTTCTCAGGGATTTCAAAGTGTGCTCGCTTAAAATATTCATATAAGTTCATAAAAAAGCTCTGTAGTTATTAACACCCTTCTGGCTCTCAATTGAACTTATTACATTCAGCCAGCAATGTTTACTTCTTCCTTTTCAAGAGAGCCCCATTTGTTGCTTGATATTTCAGCCAATCATGGCTGTCATCGAATGTTTTCACCAACATGTCATGTAAGGATTTGAGGAAAAAATTATAGTCATTTTATCATTTGTATTTTTAGACTCTACATTCATATACAACTCTGTTTACTTAATTTCCAAGAGGCAAATGCTGGGTGACAGAACAATCGAACAATCGAACAAAAAGGTAGATGCTAAAATGGATGTTCTAAGGATTTGGTCACTTGTATTTTTAGATTACATGTAAATTTAGAACCTTAATTAATTTGTTATTTTGAGATTCTGCATTAAATCTGGAGTCTAAATAATTGGTTACCAAGAGGTAACTGGTTGGCAATGATGCTGCAGGGATTATTTTGCTTGTATTGATAGATTACTTGTAACATTATAACTTTTAATTAATTTGTATCCAAGAGCTAACAAGTGGCATACGAAACAATCAGAGTTTTCAAAACAAAAGATGCTCTTACAGAAACAATGCTAGAAGCATAAACAACAGCCAAGCTGCATGTGAAATCCCCCTTTCTCCCAATCGCTCCCTAATTGCACTTAGAAAAATAGAATAACAGTATAACAGGGCCTGCACAAATGCCGTTAGTTTGCTATCATAATGAGAAAATTTGATCAGCACTATTACTCCTTAGCCCTAGGTATTTATATTGCATCAGGATCAATAACATGTGATCACCTGCTAGGAGATATGGTGTCCTCAAATGAAACATCGACCGTGAAAATATCTCTCAGGCTCCCAGGTGTGTTTATAACATGATATTGTTTTCAAGGTGACAGATTCAATAATAGGCCTTTAATAAAATGTGCAGTCATGTATTAAAGGTAGAACAACTAGACCTCTAGAATGTAATACGATATGAGTCATATGAAGGCCTGTCGATCATGGAGTTGGTTTCCTAAAACGTCCCTGAAATATGCTTTTAAGGAATTAAGTACAACTAGGCGTTGTGGCGTGCGCCTGTAATCCAGCTAACAGTGGAAGTTACAAACTGATTCAGCCAAGGACGCAGGTTCGAAACTGAATCGCGTCTTTCGGATGGTGACGTTAAAGGTCGGTCCCCAGACGTAAATAATCATATCTGATTGATACACGTCTGTAAAAACCCAATACACACACACACACCACTGTTTCATAATATTGCCTATCATGTATACTTATGTAAGATCATGCGACATACTGAATACTGTATCACAACGATCAAATTATGTTTTGTTATACTATATATTTACCATTATATAATTTGTAGTAGTTGTGAAAGAAATATGATTTTTGGAATGGAGAAACTTTCAGATTTCAATATGAATTTAAAGTTGAGCTCATTGTAATGTTAACGCCTTTAAATTGTTCATGTATTAGGTTACTGAATTTGCCCTTTGGCTGACTTGGTTTCAGGTCTTGTACATGCATTGCAGGCATACATATTATACGTAGTAGGTGAACCATGAAATTAAAGGGATCGTTTAACAGTGTTAAATCTGAGATACACGGCCCTACATGTTATTAGTGTCTGTGATATGGTGTAATAATGAAGCCCTAAAAAAATTGCGCTTCAAAATGATCAAGAAGTGCCTCAAAAAGTAAAAATCTTTGATTGACCGGTTTTATCATACTCGTTTTCCTAATAGACTATAGTGTTATGAAAACCATCAGGCTAACGGTTTTCAAAATTTGTAATTCCAATCATAAATATCTTGATAATCAGACAGGCGATCAGCTTGTAAAAGTCATGGGGTTCCTGACTGACCTAAAGGTTTATGATTATCATTGCATCACGAGCTAAATCCAGAATTTTGTTTCAGAATCTGAGACAAAGTTACCGGATCCCTTTAAGATAGGGGCTTACAGGAAAATAACGAGGATTTATGAAAATCTGTTTCTTCAGTTCAGTGTCTTTGTCTTTCATATAGGCTACACAATGACAAGTTATTAGCCATCAAATTGATAGAGGCGTATATAGGCATATATATGCTGTTGACCATAAACAAATATCATGATTTAAAAGAACACTTGTTATTCAAGGGTAGAAATAACTAATGTGGGTTAAAAACTCAACATGATATATTGAAGTGTATACATACTGTAAAAACTGAACAAACTAAGGCTGCGACGTATTCGAGTACTCGCACTGTTGACAACTACTCGAGTACGATTTCTCGTACTCGAATACTCGGCCGCCATTTTTTTTTTTCCCGTTCACCTGGCACTGTCCAGGCCGACGGTCACCCGTGCCAGAAGAGCACCGACATGGTACCGTGGGTAAAAATGTTTCCCAGCTCAATCATACACAGGGTGTCACTGTCAACTCACCACTCAGAAACTGGGACCAAATCTCCGGATTTCTGTTTGGACTTGGAGGAATATTTGTCTGTCATCTTTAGTTTTAAAAATAACATTGTTTCAATTATTTGTGAAAAATTCAAAAGCACAAATCGGCGCTTTCAACAGCAACTTGAAGTAAAATCACGTAGGTTTTCGGAGACGAACCTTCATACTGTTCGTAGTATGGTGTCTGAGTATTTGAGTACTCGCCTGTAAGCCTAGGAGTGTACTCGAGTACCTCATTACACGGTTATGCACAGCCCTAGAACAAACCATGAAATTAGGAAGGGATGTACAAAATAGGATGAGAAAAGAATGTACGACAACACTCTAGAGGTAGAATTTGTAAAGATTTTGGACAACAGCTCGTCCATGGATCGAAAGATTCACTCTCGTTTGATCAGCTTGCTTCAGGGTTTGTCTTTTCCGTTTGCAGTGTCAGGTTTCCGCTCCCGCAATGAATGACATTGAGCACCATTTTATGAGCATCACGTAATGCATCGCCATGATCTTGCCTTAAGGCAAGACAAATCACTCAAATTCAACCTGAAACCGGGATTGATTTCCATGTTACTGAGTTCTGATCATGCAATGATATTCTGAAACAAACTGTATGGCAAACAATTTGGAAAAGATTCATTCTGTACAACGTAAGATTTGGTCTATACTGTGAGGTTCTGGAGTCATCAGAATGATAAGTTATGGACTCACTTTTTTTACGCAAGTCACATGCACTGTACACATAAATCTGTATATGGGACTACACAAACATGTGGCAGGAAAGTTTGGTCCAAACTTGTCAGCGACATTTATTATGTTGAATATGAGAGCATTTGAAGAGCCATCCTTTTTCAGGAGACACTTTTCCATTATATTCTTTCACACTAAAATGAGAAGAATAGAAAAGCTGGCAAACTATTTCCCCTTTCCAAGAGCTCATGCAGTCTTCTCTTTGATGCATGTACCACTCATCCTCATTTCATCGCCTGGGTGGCAGAAGGGCGTTAGCTCGAATTTCAGGTAAAAAATGAAGCGCTAAGCAGAAGGGCGTTAGCACTAAATCGCCTCAAACTTTTATAAAACTGACTTATTTCTGGAAAAAATTGCGTCCGTGTTCTACTATAACATTTGTTAATATTAGTCTTTTAAGTTTTAAACCAATTTTCGGGACGGAAAGCAGTTTAAATATAAAACAAATCTTTAAATGCGAATATTTCGAAAATTAGTTTTCGAGTCGCTCGCACGCTAGCGCCCTTCTGCCAGCCGGGCGACGATTTGCAGACACCTCACTCCCATGTTTTCTGAAATCTGAAACTTTCCCAAAAACATATGATCTGGGGGGTGTTTCACAAAGACTAAGATTGACTTTAAGTTGGACTGGAATATGGCAGGCCATTCATGCCACTGGTTGCTCTCACCATTGGTCTCTCAATTATGATCTTTAGATAATATTTTTTCTTCAATAATGAACTATCAAAAAAGGTAAATTCTGTAGATTTGTGACCACGATTTGTACGTCCCTTGAGAGACCAATGCCAGTAAATGGTGACAGCAAACAATAGCATGAACAGCCTGCCATAGTTAAGTCCAACTTAAAGTCGATCTGAGTCTTTGTGAAACACTCCCCTGGATATAAAACTTCTTGATTCTTAGAATGTAATTTGAGAATACCTTACACTCCTCCATCCCCTACCTTCTTCATCATCTCATGTTTTTTCTTTCTTGTGATATATGAGATCTTTTACCCCAAAGCTAGTAATTTTCAATATACCTTTCAATGCATTTTGAACCCATCTCTTGTTATTGTATTCTTTCTGAGTAAGATGAGAACTGTAAAGCCCCTAGACAGATGTTTTTGTATCCATTATTTTGTCTGTTGAGAGCCAGAAGGGCGTTAACTCTGTGTTAATGTATATGAGTTAATGTCCTTCTGGTCTTGAATAGGTTACATCTGTTCTTTTTCTCTTCTCTCTCTCTCTCTCTCTCTCTCTATTATCTTGAATAAGGTATTGTCTTACACTAGGTACCTTCAGCATAGAATTGTATTGAAGAGAGATGGCAAGGAAAGAAATTTCATCTGCTGACATTTAGAGGAAGAGACGTCTCTTTTTTATTCATCATGCCATCAAATTAATGCAACCTTCTTTTTGTTGTATCAGACATCGCAGAATTTTCTTTAAATAGTACATAATGTATAAGCAGGTCGCTTGCTTCATTTAGTGCAACAATACACCTCCTTATTGGAATACAATACTGCTCAGACAAAATACACAAAGTTTTAATGTATTAGTCTAAGTGATTCCTATCTGGAAGATAGATTGTGATTAAAAAGCACCATCCGAGTCAGATACTCCTGTCTTTATTTTGCAGAGAAAATACATTTCCTTGTAAATATTAACTTACAAACATGCATTGGAGCTTTTTTTTTCATGTGCTCTATTCAATCAAGAAAACCATCATTGTGTGCATGGTAGAAGGACGCGAACACATTATTTTATCCAATTCTACCAAAAATCTTAGTTTTTATGGCTAAAGTGACAATATCACTTCTGACAATTAAAATGGTTTACAGATATAAATGTGTTGCATTTATTGTGAAAAAATGTGCACTTCTGTCAATGTTTAGATTCATTGTCTGCTCATCCAATAGCATCCTTCTGCCTGGCGCATGAAGATATAGTCTGCAACGACACAAAAAGATGTTAGCTAATATCCTTTAAAGATACTATGTCCCTTTTGCAGCCAACATCAAATTATGTAGAACTTTGCAGGAACTATGAATATGTCATGTATATGTCCTATCTGTGAAATTTAAACGTCAGCAGTGTCCTAATATTCAAATTATGCAAGGAAACCCGTTTACTTGCTAGACTTCACTGTCAGACACTATTGAGTGACTGACTGGCTTTTTCATCTTTGGTAATAACATACATAAAATGAGCTGTAAAGGGTACATGAGCATTTGTCTACATCAATAACCCACTTCTTGTAATGGCCAAAATTAAACTGATTGAATCTTTGCGCAGCATAAAACGTACGACCATTCGGTACAATGGTCTGAAAAATCAGACTATTACTTACTGGCTCTATAGCTCCTAAGTCGATTCGACAACTAATAGTCGTTATTTTCCCACTTAAAAACATTTTCAAGCCCCCCTTTTTTAGGGAAGTTCTAAATTAGTATTGTCTTTCAAATGCCGTTGGAATTTAGCCTTTTCATTTTTTGGCCTGCAAATGGGACATAGTACCTTTAAATGTTCTAAGCAAGTTGTTCTATTGTGACAAGTTTAAATAAATTTAGATAGATTTAACACCCTACTGGCACTCAAGAGATCATATTATCAAGTAGGGCGTTGAAATATATGACTTACCTACTCCCCTTCTGGCCTGAATAGAGGATGATTTTGGGGATACATGATAATCCTATTTTGTTTCTTCATAAGTCACATTCCTCTTATTGCTTTTTGAAAAATTTTCTTCACGTTGTTTGAAGGGGAAGTTCATTAAATTCTCCTTAAATTCTCCTTATGGAGTGAGGCTGATTGAAATGGAATGGGGGATGGAGACACAGGACACATACTCATAGGGATTGTTCACATATACCATAGTAAGCCACTTTAGTTTTTCATATGCTTGCATGAATGGTAAGTTGGGGTGACTGAAAAAAATTGGTCCTGTGCATATCTAATTATCTTTGTGCTATAAGATACAAAAATGTCAAGCACGGTATGCTTGTATGTGGATTATAAATTCAAAGTTTCACAAACTTAAAGTTTAAAAGTTGGGCGGTCTAATGTGAACAAGCCCTTAGACATGCCAAGAAGATGAAATTATCTTCAGCTTTCACACCCTCAATTAAGCTCAGTCACTTGTGAATAATATCTTGAGTTTGTGAATGCCAGACTGGCATTTCCTTGCAAGTATTCTGGAGAACATTGATTATGTCTCAATTCAGTGGGAAGACAAGGGAAAATCCCGATTATTGTTTTCAAAGCACCACTCTAGTAAACAGCATTGCAAACATTGTCTACCATATCGTCTGTGGAGAGCCAGAAGGGTGTTAACTCAGTGTTAAAGTATATGAACTAATGCCCTCCTCCCTCCTGGCTCCAAACAGACGATATCTTCATTGATATTCTGTGAAGACTTTTCATTCTGTGCTACAAACAATAGTTTGTGTTAAAGATAAAGACCAGTTCTGGTCATGCGATTGCATTGTGAAAGAAACGTTGTGGAATCGATCAGAAAAGGTTGATCATCTAGCATATAAGTATTGGTGTGTACTGCAAGGTTCTGGAATCATCAAAATGATAAGAAATTTGGCCCAGTCTTGGTAAAGTTACAAGCACTGTACACAGAAAGATGTATATGGGACTACGCGACCACATGCGCGATATCTATTTGGTCCCAATAGATATAATAATTTACCAAATATATCAATTAGCAGGCGGTTTCCTGACTTTCCCGGCAAAATTTGTATCATCACGTATTAGTCAAAACATATTCTTTCACATGATTGGTAATGACAGCTTCCATTTCATTTTTTGAGAGAGGCGTTTCCAAAACTGGTCTTTACCTTTAATGGCAACCTCAGTTAGAACATATCACATATTGCCTTTTGAAAGCCAGATGGGCATTGACTCTTGCATTTTCCATACAATTAATACCCTTTTCGACTCTCAACAGACAATTTTCCAGCAAGGGACCTATTATCTTCAACAATTAATACATATTTAATTATCATTCTTACTCAAATCAATTTCTATTATGTCCTTTAAATGTATAGAAGGTTGGAGACATACTTCTGAAGCTCATGTAAAGAATTGGTATCGATCGAAAAGAAATCCCAGGAGAAAGAAAAGAAAATGATCGCAATTTAATAGCTTTTTATTGATTTTTTTGACGTAGGTCTGCAACCATGCCTTACTATACAGTGCATCCCAGAAAAAACGAAACCGAGAATTATCAATGTTTTTATCATAACTTAATCACAATTATAATTAATAAATGACACATATTTGTAAAGCTTAGATCCTCCTCTTTCATTTGATGCAACTCATATGATGCATATTTCATGCATGAGTGATTAAAAACAGTTTGAAGAGAGGAAACCAAAAAGTCATTTGGCAGGTGGTATCTGAATTTCAAAGAGAAAATCACATTTCTAGATGTTCATTTTCTGCCCTTTCATATGACACCTCAATCAGGAAAAATGAGCCAGGAATAAAAAAAAGTTCTGTTTGTTTAAAGTAATGCTTGCATTTCCATAATTTGATTTAACAAATTCGTTTTCACTGGCTGCCTGCCGTAGCAACAAACAGAGTTGACAAAAGACTTAACTCTGTTTCGTTGATGATCAGCCATGCATCAAGTCTTTTGTCTTCTTTGTACTGAAGAAAGTGGATCGTTAGTAGTTCTTCTCATGTCTATATTTAGATCATTACTAACCAAAGTTTGTTTTACATTGTTTAAGGTAAAATAGCTTTGCTTGATATCTGCCTGTTTTTTAAAATAAAATCATTACTATTTTGTATTGCAGTGTAAAAGGATTTCTTTGTGGGATGTGCCTTTGGAACTTCACCTTTTCTTTTAGGAGCAGTGTTAAAATGGCATTACATTAACTGTTTGTTTTTAAATTGTTCAGGTTGAAATGACTTTCCTGTAAGTCTTTTCTTTAAATGTTTATTGCAGGAATAGAACAACCCTTTGCTTCTTGGTTGTGCATTCTGAACTTTTTAAATTTTCAGTAGACAGTTTCACTTCATTAGATGCTGAGTTTGACGTAGACTTACATGAAAGAATTCAATCTAAATCTTACTCTTCAGTGGAAAGAACAATTACAAACAGGAGTGCAGTCTAAATATTACTTCTTTAGATGATGTTGAGTTTCAAGTACATTTACAAACAGTAATGCGATCTAAATCTTGAATTCAAGTATAAATACAAGCATAAATGCAGTCTTTCTCATTTATCCTTTGCTTTTCTATTCTCTATCTCTCTCTCTCTTTCATTTTTAAATTAATTTTTTTCCATCTTCCTTTTTCATTATTTTGTTTCATCTCTTTTTTTCTAGTTCCAATTTATTTATTTTTCTCATAAGTTCTTACTTTTTAATTTCTCACCTAACCCCCCCCCCCTCTTCTTCTCACTCTCTTGTTTTATCCCTTCCTTTTATTTTGACTTTGTTAAGGGTAGCCAGCCAATAACACAGCATGAATCTCAATGTAGAGCTCTTAATTATCATTTGTGCAACACAAAGCCTATTGTCCTTGTGTACAATAATTGCTGCAAACAGCAATTATTGTAACGAGAAATAGGTGTTGATATAGAACGTATCCATGGACCTTTGTGGTTCTGCTTGACGCCCAGGATTGACCAGGTGTCATTAATTGCGATGCATTTTCATTTGCATAATGCAGATATGGTGCTGAAATTCTCCGCCTTAATTGTCCTGTGTATCAATTCTGTGTATTGATCAATATCGTGATGCATGTTCGGTGGCTGGGAAATTAAATTGCTCGTTACAGAGGCAATAAAGAATGTACATTGGGGCGTTTTAGTTCTCTGCTATCGCTGTTCGATACACAAGCGTCTGCAGCATTTATACATGTATCTGCCAGATGATTTATCTGCCATTGAACTGCACATGCCGCTGACATAGTTGTTGACATACACTACCATGGTGATTGGCCATTGGGATTTCTGTTTACTGGCCTTTTATTTGCCAGGATTAATTACATTACATGCACTTGAAGATCTTCCGTAATACACCAGGCTAACCTTGGCATATGAAGTCGTGATGTGAAGCAATGCACTGTGACGCACATGGAATGCTTATTCTGTCTAAACAAGTATGTTCTACGGTGAAATGATATTATTTTGTAGTTGAACCAGTGACTTCATTAGTTTGTTATATCTGCAACATGTATCTATGGAAACTGCAATGCTTGTTGACGGTGATAACATCATAAGAGCTTCATGACATGGCAAAGACATGATCGTAGATGAAGAGATGGAAAGTCTTCACTTCTGCATAATGTGCCTTACTGTAAGAAGCGCAAGATCTACCAACAGAGATATATGTTTGAATACATCAGTTGGAAAAGAATCAGTTTTCAAAGCTTTGAGTCATTACACTGCAACAGTGATCAGCTTGCTAACAGTTCATGGTTGAACCTGTATTTTTAATTAACACTTTCTCATCACTGCATGGAAAAGCCATGGAAATTGCATTGCTTGCTGGCTCTGGTTTGGCCTTTTTGACAAGGCTAAGACATAATCTCGGACAAAAAGAATAAAATCTGCATATGTGTGTAGTTTACCTTACCATATAGAATCACTAAACAATGGTATTATATGCTCCGGAATACTACACCTGGAAAAGAATTAATTTCATATCTCTGCAGAATATCTACAGCAATAGCGATAGACTAGCTGAACCTATATGTTAAATGTTTCCTCACCACTGCGTTATATAGCCATGGGAACTGAATTGCATGTTGATTCAGGTAATGGAGCTTTGTGAGAATGCAAAGATATGATCTTGGACCAAAAGTGCCATACAAAGAGAACAGCAAGATCTATATTTATTGAGAGAATTGTATTCTGAAAGAAATCTGCTGGAAAATAATCAATTTTCAAATCTTTGAAACAACAGTGAGATACAGAACAATATTGAGTACAGTATGTCTAAGTTAGTGCAGTGGCAGTGTAATTGTTAAGGTAATCCAGTTTGCCTGTTTATTCTAAAGGTCAAAACAAAGATATAATCATTGATGCAGCAAGATAGAGCACTCTGAGGTCATTTCTCCTGGACTTCCTCGTGGCCCCTCTACCCTATGGTTCATCGAAGAATATTTACATTTATTGATATCACATGCCATTTTGTATGTACTCCATGCCGCTGTGTGTCTACGCATCTGGCGAAGAGGCGCCAGTGTCTGGAGAGAGTACAATTATTGATCGGCCAAACACCAGGGGACTCTGAATCATATCTATGGAAAGATGTTGGGATAAACATAGTCATGACCTAAGGAATTTCCTCAAGAAATAATCTTGCTACGAGATCTTGCATTCCTCACCAAAACCTAACCAGTAAACTTGGATGCCTCTATACCCTCCATGCTTGTCTAAATCTGGAATCACCTCTGCAAGCCGCTGACTGTGCATTCTAATTAGTGTTGCCTTCAGGACAAAAATCTCACAAGTGGTTTTGGACAGTCGGACCAAATTAATACATGCAGAAAAATAGTACTCCGATCTTGACTCACAGTGGCCTTCAGCAATCACTTCGAATCTTCATGTTTTCAGAGATATAAAGAGGAACTGACACCTTCTGTATTTCCAAGACATTACTGATTACTAGTGTATTGCAGCTAGCTGTCGGGAATACAGTACTAGGCGGACCAAATTCATGCATGAAGGGAAACGAAAACAATACACCGATATTAACTTGCAATGACCTGCAGCATTCAATTTTGAATCTTCACGTTTTCAAAGATATAAAGAGGAACTGACACCTTCTGTATTTCCAAGACATTACTGATTACTATAGTGTATTGTAGCTAGCTGTCGGGAATACAAGTTCTGTCTATTGCAGCAAGCTTCTTGGAATACATCTTCTCACTGAGGGCCGGGTGGTGTCATTTGTGGTGTGATTGAGACAGGAGATATTCCTTCTACCATGACTAGTAACCTTGTTGTGTCTTGGAAAATGAATTCTGGAAACGAAGATGTTCCTGACTTGTTTATCGGGGACGATGTGGAACTGAACGCCAAGAATTGGGCCAAGGAGAGGTAAGAACTAAGAGTTGGTTTCTTGAATCAGATGCATGTCCACAAACTTATACCCTTTCATAAATTCTCGAGCACATACAAGGAGCAGGATAGGAGCATTATAGAACTATATGAGCGTACCTGCAGCAAAATAATGCACATTGTTTTAGTGCTGGTAATATATGAATAATACCTGCATTTTTCAGCTAATGTTAGTTTTATGAACACAATAATACGGACCTAGTATAATCTCACCCTGATATCGGTCAGAGCTCATTTGACCAAGACCAAAAGCTCGGTGCTCAGCACTCCATGTCAACTTCTTCTTCTTCTTTGATCCCACACAAAGCTGGAGTTTGGGTTCAATACAATTTAAGTACTTATTATGCAGTACTTTAGTGCACATAATAGGACCATGGCCGGGTTTGTAATGGGATTATTAGACCTATTTTGATTTCTAGGAGATGGCTTCCATTTTCCTAATTTTTGAGAACCTGAATAAATTTATATATTTCTGCCTCAGCTGTAGCTCTTGATGGCTGTATGTAGCTAGAGATCATCAGGTTTACAATTGACTTAGGTAGCTTGCCTTCAGTAAAGCATTGCCTTGAAATGATCATTAACATACATTTCAGAACTAAACATATAACCATACTAGGACATTTTCATTCATTGTATCATTTCAGAGTACAGGCACTGAGATTTGCCACACACTTGTCTCTCATGCTAGGAACATAGTAAATATATGAAGTGGCCAATCTGTATGCCATGTTGGTCCCTCTACAGAATTCAGGACAAATGTTTGGAGATTGGAAGATGTACATTTAACAACTTAATTATTCATACCCCTTGTAAAGTTGATGTTTTCAATATCTATTTCTGCTTCAGCTGTAGATCTTGATGGCTGTCTGTAGCTTGAGATCATCAAAAATGCCCTTTTACAGGTTTATAATTTACTTGGGTTGCTTGCCTTCAGTAAAGAATTTCCTTAAAATACAATTCAGAACTAATCCTAACCATACTAGTACATTTTCATCATTGTATCGTTTCAAAGTACAGGCAGATTTAACGCACACTTGTCTGTGATGTTAAGGTATACTAAATGAAGATATATGAAGTGACCAATCTGTATGCCATGTTGATCCTTCTAAAGAAACTTTTGTAGCTTTGAAGATATATATGAAGTGGAAATTCATCTATATATAGATTAGCACCTGTATCATCGGCAGCTCCATTTATGTCATAAAACACATAAAGTAAAACCTATTTCTAATTTCATTTAACCCTCTTATTCAAATAACATGCAAAAGAATAGCTACATTCAGATTGCATACATATCCATCCCGTTACGATGCTCAATGATCCTCTACAGAGAAATACAATTACCTTCAATAAAACCTCAAGGAAACACTGCTACCATGACCTTAGCAAAGCTACCTTGTATGAGAGTTCATTCATATGTAGATCTAATAACAGCAATGATTACTTCTGCCCAGTTCACCTCATTATGCCGGCTTTACGGTCTATGTGCTAATGAGAAAGAAATGAGACCATTATGGCCCGGTTTCCATGACAACTGGTATCAACAGTGATTGGCAATCAACCACTGGCTCCCAATGCAGTTACACAATGGGGTTTTCCATGGTCTGTACTCGGAGACCATAGTTATTGATAGGATAAGATTCCTAGGATTCACTCTACACATGCATGACTCTCTCCGCTTTGCTTTGCTTGATATCTAAGTTTGAGCTCTTTTGCTACACAACTTCAGCCTGCAATACTTCAGCTTCTCATGGAATTATTACCACTGGTCTTATGAATTACCAGAGGAAGAAACACAAGAAAAAGAAGATTATTAAAGTCATCCAAACTTCATTACTCTTCTCTCTCTGGTTGTCTATATCTTTCTCACTTTCTATCAATCATAGATTAAAAAGCTTTGTCTCTGTGTTTCTATTTATCTGTCTTTTCCTTTGCCCATTTTCACATTTAGTTCAGTCTTGAAAAAGGCAGAAGTAGTTTGTATAAAACCTTAAAGTAAAACTTTCTGGTATCACACCAATGGACCGAGTGAAACTTATTTTGCGAGGGGATTTGCATGATCGGAATAAAAATGGGAAAATGACAAACATCTAATATAGTTAAATGTTCTCAGCCTGTCTGTACTAGTTTGGCCAGGAGGGATTAGACCTCCCAGCGTGGTCACTGACAGGTGATTATCTCATCAACTCAGCTCTCAATTAACATAAGAAAAAGAGGATCATGGGTGACCAACAGGCACCGCTTAGGCATTGTTTTCTATATAGAGGGAGCAAGTAGCTACAAGTAGTGCAGTGGGGCTTTAAATGTTTGCATGGTAGTTGATGATCATCAAAATGAAATTTATTGCTTATTAGTAAGACTATCAATATCATTATTCAACAAGTAACCAGGAAACTTATTGATAATAATGGTTCATTTCTTCAAATAACAGTAATACACAGAATTGGCAATTTATTTTGGAATTCAAGTTGCACAGAAGATTATTAGATATACTTTATTTTTGTTTTGAATGAAAGGAAACCTGATTTTGTATTGAACTTGATAGAGATGGTTTGCTTGAAGCATCATATTACCTCAGTCTGTTTCCTAAACTAGCAAATTTCAGCAGCTCGATATTTCATAATCTAGCCATAATCACGCAATTATTGCTCCTTCCTAGTAATTTTGGTTTTGTATTGAAGCATAAACCATGATCTCTGATATTAGATGGATCTAATAATAGTTGATGTAATCTTTGTTTTGAAAACCTTTTCCCTGCTAAAGAAAGCTCATTCACTTCATTTACCAATCGGGAACTGTTATACAGTGCAAAGCACATTATATTTATATCCAAATTTGCAAGGTATGATCTCTCTCCTTCTCTCTCTCTCTCTCTCTCTCTCTCTCGTTCTCTCTCTCTCTCTTTCTTTCCACTCTCTCTTTCGCTCTCTTTCTCTCTCTTTCTCTCTCTCCTCTCTTTTCTTTCTTTCTTTCTTTCTTCTTCTTCCTCTTCTCTCTCTCTCTCTTGCCTCTTCCTCTGTTATGTCTACAGTTTATTTATGCCTCTCTATCTCTGTCTGATTCTCTCTCTCTATCTCTCTCTTTCTCTCTCCCTCTCTCTCCCTCTCCCTCCCTCCCTTTCCCCTCCCTCTCTCTGTCTCTTCCTATCTACCTCCTCTCTCCTCTCTTTTTCAGTCTCTTTCCTCTCATGTGAAATATGGAATGAGCCGAAATTTTCTCATTCTGAATCTGACGGATAAAGAAATGAACCTCATCTTCTGTTCATCAGTCCAGAACCAAAACTACTAAAAAATAAATTATATCTCTCCTTCCAAATTTATATCAAGTTGATATGATAATCTCATTTACTGCAAAAGTTGTTGTTGTCTCGCTCTAAGGCAAGCCATAGCCATAGCTATCTTCTATTTGTTCATCATTTTGTGAACTGAAGTAACCTCTCAAATCACTGAAACTTTTTTTAATCATCAGGAATGCTTGTGTAGTAATACAATGTACTCTTCCAACTTCATTCATTTTGCTGCTGCTCAAAAGTTGTACTTCTTGACTTTGCATTTTTGTAAAAGCCTTGAAATTACATCTATATCTTCTTAAGTTCACATTACTTTAATATATTCTTCAAATTTTCTTTGAGGAAATGCTTTTGTTGAATAGGAAATTGCCTTCCAAGGAGAACGAGCACTACACATAGTACATACTGTGTACATACTATTGTTAAGCTGTGTGGACATGTCTACCAGAATAATACCCCCTCTTGGAAATTTGCAGATATATGTCCAAAAGAGATGAATTCAAATTTAGCACTCCAACCAATAATCATTTTGTTTTTTGTTTTGTTTATTCAAGCATTTTGAAATATCCTATTGCACTTCGAAATGTTTAGTAGTACATTTAATAATTATAACAACAATAATCATATGAGGTTCTTGTATAGCGCTTATATCTGTCAGACTTGACACTCCTGGGGCTCCACTATTACCCCATCTTTAGCATGGCTGTCTAGCATTTCAAGCAATTAATTCCTGCCTGTCATTGTGAGTAAAATCCCTATAAGAGATCTAGTTAATGACAAAAATTAAATGCATGGAAACAGAGCAAAGAAACCTCACTGTTACAATAGCAATTCAATATAGCAAATGCAGAAAAAGCTCCCATAAAAGCATAAGAGTCATATTTTGCATTGGATGTGGTAAAAAATTAGGCGTCGTGAATAAAAGGGCGGTAGCTGTTTAGGTATGCCATAGATCACATTGACACCTACGTGCAAGTCATACCCACTACTATAAAGGGAAAGTGACGATTCTAATTACCAGTATATATTGTCAGTAATCTGGGTCACCAGGTTTTGTTGAGACGTCATCGTCACCAAGTGGGCATGTACATAACCTTTATAGGACATGACATCATGGAATCTTTCCAAATTGGCAATGTCTGATATCTGGGATTTATAAATCCTTATCAAAGGCGATATAAGAGGTTATGGTAATAGAAATGCATTTTGGATATATTTAGTTTTCCATTATGGACATTTCATTGCAATTGGGATATATTTAGTTTTCCATCATAGCCATTTAGGATATATTTAGTTTTCCATCATAGCCATTTAGGATATATTTGGAATATATTTAACTTTTCATCATGGATATTAGGGAACTTATCCACAATCCACAGTTTGTCCGATTTTTGGGGGTTATATTTTGTTGATCTAGAAAGAGTATTATATATATGTGATATATTTAGTTTTCCATAAGAGTTATTTACAGTTCGTCAGAAAGCTTTATTTTAATCTTTAGTTGGTTTAGACAGAGTGAAGGTTTATATTTGTAATATATTTTGTGTTCCAGCATAAATATTTAGAAGATGTATTCACATTTTGTCAGTAATTTTTGTTATGATTTTAGTAGATGTTGACAGAGTTATGCTCTTGCATTCCGAATATATTTAGAGTTTTGCATCATAGATATTTAGAAGATGTATTCACTTTGTCAGATACTTTTTTTTGTTATGTTTAGTAAATCTAGAAAGAGTTTTGCATTTTGTGATAGAGTTATTCAAAGTTTGTCTGAAAGTTTTGTTATGATCTTTAGATCTAAAAAGAGTATTGCATTGATGATATGATTAGTTTTCCATCATGGGCTTTTGGAAGACCTATTATTCATATTTTAAAAAAAAAAGATTTTAGTAGATCTAGACAGAGTTCTGCTATTGCATTTGGGATATATTTAGTTTATGGACATTTGTTAGAGATAATCAATGTGTCTGAATGTATTTGTTGTAATCTTCAGTAGATATAGAAAGAGTAGTGCATACATTTAGTTTTTGTTTTATGGATATTTGATCAAGGTGTAAGGTGGAACAGTATTTATAGATCATCAAAAAGTTTTATAACAATCTTCAGTAGATCTGAACAGACTATTGTATACCAAACAGATTGTCTGTTTGGAGCCAGAAGGGCTTTAACTCATATACTTTAATACAGAGTTAACACCCTTCTGGCTCTCAACAGTTTCAGACTCTGAACAGATCATATCTGGCTTTACATCACAAAAAAGTTAGGATACCAGATGTTTCTAAGCAATATCAGAAGCTTTATGATATATCGTTGCATTTGGGATGGATTTTATTTCATATTTTGGGCATAATTATGTGGAAATTTGTTCACACTTTATAACATAGAATTGGCATGATCTTTGGTAGATCTTGAAAGAGTATCACGTACAGGATATTTGTTTTTTCATTGTGGAAATCTCTGCAATGTGTAGTGTTATTATACACTTCTGTAGAACAGATTTTGGCATGGCATTTGTACTTTAACTGATAAAAGCCTGTCTTTCTTATCTGAACTTAAAATGGGTTCATAAATCATGGATTTGGATTTCATGGAAAGATATTATTTTTGAGTTAAAAAAAACAAACTTTGTTGACTAAAAAATGGTTCAATTTTTCTCTTATACAAACTCGTCTCACTTGAAAAGTTCACCTCGCCTCCCGAAGGACCAACTAGAGATAGACAGAGACAGAGACAGACAAAGAGACAGACAAGGAGGGACAGAGAGACAGAGAGAAAGCGAGACAGAGACAGACACAGAGAGAGAGAGACAGAGAGAAAAAAGACAGAGAAAGACAGAGAGAAATAGAGGTTGAAAGAGAGACAGAGAACGTGATTTTGCCGATTTTATTATTGAAGTGATGCATGACTGAAATAACTTTGGTTTTATTTGCCAGGTGCTTATTACTACCTTCCATGCTCTCAATGGAGCTGCTGAAAATACAATCTAAATATGATCAAGATAATGAGAACTTTGACAGCCGAGTCCTTGCGATATCCCACCTTCATCATGCCTTCAAAACTTCCTTTCTCTCTCTCTCTCTCTCTCTCCCCTGTCTTTTGTCTTTTTCTTTCTGCCTCTCTCTATCTCCCCTCCCTTCTCATATTTCTCCTCCCTCTCTTCCAATACCCCTCCCTCTCCCTAATTCTCTCTTTCTCTCCCTCTCTCTCGCTTCCCAGTCTATCTCTTTCTTTATGACTCTGCCTCTAGCTCCCCACCCCCCTCTCTCTCTCTCTCTCTCTCACTCTCTCTCTCTCTCTCACTCTCTCTGACTCTCTCTGACTTGGATTTTTATTGATCGGTAAAAAGGGAAGCTGTGGAAGAAAAATTTAGGCTCATGCTCCGTCGATAGCATGTTCCCATAACCAAAGCAGTTCTTGGGAGTAAACTTCATTGTGAGCTGCCTTTAAATCGAGAGGCTGCTATCAATGAGTTGACTGAAAATTTTAAATTAAAAAAAAAATACTAGATGGTGTGCTGTGACCAATTTTAATAGATATTTTTTATTTGATAGCAATTTTATGAATCTGTTTCACAGCCTAATACTTCCCCAGTCTGAATCACTCACAAAGTATGTAAACATATCTTTCATGCAAAAGTTTCTGGTTTTGCAGTAGTGTTTATGGCAGTGGTAAGCATGTGAGCTCCATTAAATAAAGCCTACTCCACAGGGAAACTAGGTTAATCTAATCATGAATTAAGAGGGTCTACCATCGATCATCCTGTAAGAAAAAGATGGAAAAACCTGGGAACAGTGTCACTACATCTACTTAATCATCTCTTTCCTGCGCATAGGTATAGAAAGACAGTGATCCAGCGTATTGCCTAGGAAGGCGTTAACTCTGTGTTAAAGCAGATTATGTATGCGCTAGGATATATTTTGTCAAAATATACAAGTGCTAGGCCTTTTCTTCTTCATTACACTATTTATCTCCATGTTATTTGTATCCCTCTAATTCTCTCTCTCCACCTCCCTCCTTCTCCCCTGCTCTCTCTCTCTCTTCCCTCTTCTCTCTTATTCTCCTCCCCCTCTCTCTCTCCACCTACCTCCTCCCCTGCTCTATCTCCCCTGCTCTCTCTCTCTCTCTTCCCTCTTCTCTCTCATTCTCCTCCCCCTCTTTCTCTCTCTCTTTCCTCTTCTCTCTCATACTCCTCCCCTCCCCCCTCTCTCTCTCTCTCTCTGACACACACTCTCTCTCATTCTCCTCTCTCTCTCTCTCTCTCTCTCTCTCTCTCTCTCAAGCTCTTTATCTCTTGATATATCTCCCTTACTGATACACTCTACAGCCCAACCTTCTTTTCTTGTAATTCCTGCATCCTGATACTAGATCTACATACAATCCAATACTACGTAGTGCTGATACCACCACCTTGTGTGCACTTTAATTCTTAATTGACTGTCCTCTCCCTGTGTGTCCTTCTCTTCTCTACCTGTCAGTCTCTCTGTCTGACTGTCACCCCTCCCCCTCTCTCTGTCTCTGTGTCTCTGTCTGTCTGTCTTTCTTTCTCTCTCTCTCTCTCTCTCTCTCTTTCTCTCTCTCTCAACCTTTTTATCTCTTTATATAAATATATCTCCCTTACCGATACACTCTACAGCCCAACCTTCTTTTCTTGTAATTCCTGCATCCTGATACTAGATCTACATACAATCCAATACTACTTAGTGCTGACACCACCACCTTGTGTGCACTTTAATTCTTAATTGACTGTCCTCTCCCTGTGTGTCCTTCTCAGCCTCTCTCTCTGACTGTCTCCCCTCCCCCCTCTCTCTCTCTCTCTCTCTTTCTCTTTCTCTCTGTCTGTCTGTCTGTCTGTCTTTCTCTCTCTCTGTCTCTCTCTCTTTGTATCTCTTACTATCTCTTTCTATCTCTCGCTCCCTTCTCCTGCAGTCTCTTACTGCCCAACCTAATACTCATGTTGTCTTTGCATCTTGATATCCGCAATTATAACCTTGTATACACTGCTCTATACTTTCAATCGATGCAGTTGAGTGGTGTGGTGTGGTGTTTTCATATAATATGCCTGGCTATACACCATACGAGACAAATGGACCTGCCTTTCTATTTCTAGGTTCCAAAATATTTTTCCAAAGTCTTGAAAGCATCAAATTTAGTTCACCAGTTGTTTTATCTACTCAGACAATCAGACTTTATGGTTGAAATCGATGCAGTTGAGTGATGTGGTGTTTTCATACAATGTGCCTGGCTATACACCATACGAGACACATATGTCAAGAGCCTGTCAAGCTGTTCAAGACATGATGTTGGTTCTCTTCTTCTCACGAATGTTGTTAGTTTTATCTGGGGTTTGATAGATGTAAGGAAATTTGGAAAAGAGAAGCTAATGCACAATATAACGAATTTCTAGTTTCCATGTCCATTCTTCCTTCCTTTTTACAGCCTGCTCTAAATTATTATTGTCATTTGATCTTTCGTTCTGAATTAGAATGAATAAGAATCCGAGGACATTTAGGCAACGAGGTAATACAAATATTGCAACTTCACCTTGTGTTGAGCCTCTGCAGTGCATGTACCTTTGAAATTGAATGAAGAGAATTTTCATTGAAATGTACTCTATAGCATTTTCATGTACAGACAAATATCCAAAATTACATGAAAACTCTTCCTCCTCAGACAAGAGACAGGGAATCAATTTTACTTGGTCTAAGAGGGAACATAGATTAGATGTACATATTTTTGTTAGTATCCTGTTTATAGGGTGATGGTGATTTTTATGATGATTAGAATGATGATGATGATGATGATGATGATGATGATGATGATGCTGATGCTGATGTTGATGATGATGATGATGATGATGATGATGTTGATGCTGATGATGATGCTGATGATGCTGATGATGATTATGATGATGATGATGATTATGATGATAATGATCCTGATGATGTTGATGATGATGCTGATAATGATGCTGATGATGATGATGATGCTGATGATGCTAATGATGTTGATGATGCTGATGATGATGATGATGATGATGATGATGAAGACGATAACGATAATGATGATGATGATGATGATGATGATAATGATGACGATGATGACGATGACGATGATGATGATGATGATGATGATGATGCTGATGCTGATGCTGATGATGATGATAACGATAACGATGATGATGATGATGATGATGATGATGATTATCATACTAATGATGACACTAATTATCAAGTTTTTTTTTCTTTTTCATTTTGTTAATGGTTATATTGGATACATACAATTCAGTGAAAATAATGGCAAGAGAGCTATCTGTTGAGATCCAAAAGTATGCAAACTCTATTAGTTAAATTGCACACCAAGGTTATGCCTTTCTTTCTAGATATTATCAGATGACATATTTTTAGCCATAGAGATTTGTTTAAGAATTCTCAGAGTAAAGAGACAACATGAAGAAAGACAAAACTAGAGTATATATTGTTCAGTTGCCATGACAATCTCCCTTAGATATTAAAACACTCTAAGGAATTATGTTTTGATAAAGTTTCTTCTGTACGATTGCATTTTCATGGTATTGTGGGAGCTCCTTTTAATTTCCTTAAAAAATATCAAGCCTTTATAGTTTGCACATGGAAGACTCATCAGTGATTGTTATTCTAATTGATTCACTCATCAGCTATTATGATTTTAGTGATGATAATAATACTGATACAGTTTCCACAAAAAAGTGTCATAATTTTGATGGGAAAACCAGATGAAGAAAAAATAGAAATATACAGTATTGGTTGGCATGGGTCATAATAATGAGGTAATGCAGTAAATATTGTACTACCCGGTAGTTATATTAATGAAAAGGTAAAAATGTGCTTGGAGTTTTCAATTTCCTTTTTTCTTTTCTTTTCTTTTTCATTCTCAGAAAATTCTCAAGTAAAAATGCACACATACATGTAATATTTTGATGAATGAAAATGCATACTCCTTTTTCATAAACTGTTGTAGAAGCCTGTAACATGAAGATACCCTTATATCTAGAACACATAACACTTCGTCGCACGGGTGGCAGAAGGGCGTTAGCACGCGAGAGCGACTCGAAAACTACTTTTCAAATTATTCGCATTTAAAGATTTGTTTTATATTTAAACTGCTTTCCGTCCCGAGAATTGGTTTAAAACTTAAAAGACTAGTAGAAATGTTATAGTAGAACACGACCACAAATTTCTGTCAGAAATAAGCCAGTTTTATACAAGTGTGAGGCGATTTAATACTAACGCCCTTCATCGTTTTTTATCTGATATTCGAGCTAACGCCCTTCTGCCAGCCAGGCGACGACTTGTTAATTACATCAGGAGTTACATGGGGGAAACTATTTTTCCTGACAGATAGTGCTTTGGCCCAGTACTCCAGTGGCCTTTTGTTATGATTAACCTCTTAATTATCCCAGTAGATCCTTAATCTACTTAAAAGCAAAGCTATAATTGCATGTCCATAATGCACTGACCCAAAATAGACACTTTTCAACACGCCTTAATGTAATTTTCATATTCTGAACCCCAGCATTCGGCACCTTGTCTGAGTTGTCTCTTATTTCATGCATTTTTGCAATAACAAGAGGTGATGATCAAATTAGACAAGTGAACACCTAAATTGCATTAGAGCTTGTTTCCATGGATGCGTAAATATCATGGTAAAGCGTGAAACGTTGACCAAATATGAACGGGATTATTTGCAGTTGAATAATGATCTGCATGCTCAAACTGGCTGCTCCATACACGTATGTATATGACATAAAATTATAGCATATTCTATATTTAGAGCCATAAAAGCGTTATGTCGATGTTAAGGTTACGCATCAATTTCCTTCTGGCTCTCACCTGCTGATACATTATGTACAATGATATGGCAAAAACAAGTCTGCAATCAACTACATGCATAAACTAGTGTGCTCCATACACATTATAACATAATTATAGCATATTGTGTGTTGAGAGCAGTAAGGGCATTAACTCAATGTTGAAGTCTATGAACCGTAGCCCTGCTCCCTCTCAGCAGAATTGATACATATATGATGATATGGTGAATAAAGTCTGCAATCTTCTGCAAGCACAACATTTTGTGTTGAGAGCGATAAGGTTGTTAACCAAATGTTGAAGGCTATGAATCAAAGCCCTTCTTGATCTCAGCAGAATAGATGCATGTATGATGATATGGTGAATAAAGTCAGTTACCACCTTGTGTACTCTGTACACATTATAACATGATTATAGCATATTGTATGTTCAGAGCCATAAGGGCATTAACTCAATGTTGAGGGTTGTGAAGTAAAGCCGTTATATCTCTCAGTAACGGATGCTATGGTGTTACAAAATCAATTGAGGAGAGGTCCCTAGATGGAAAATAGGACAATAGCAGGGTTGTTGAAAAACACAGTACGAAAAAAGCTCTTAGCTGTTCCATGCTCCTGTTGTGCAGGTTGAAGATTGTGCTTTCCAATTAAAAGATAAATGCCAGCAGTGTTGAAGAGTATTTTAAAGATGATTTATGTAGCTGTCACAAGAGCACCAATATCAGTGCAATTGTCTAGATTAAAGAATAATGAATCAAGTTTTTGTGTGGATTATCAGTGATAACCTGCTTACACTTTGCTTTGCTTTCAGGACATAGGTATAGTGTCATTATAATTTGCTATTGTATAATTATTTTTTACTGTTGACACTTTCTATGCCCTGGGCAGCAATCCTGTTCACCGCAATGGCCTTGGATGAAGGAATATCTTTCACTGCCCAGAGCATGGACAAATTGCAAGACTGGAAATTGTAGAAAAAATGCAGATAAACCAACAAAAAGTTGAAATATGCTGTATTTATTAATATCTTTTATTGCACAGAGCAAAGAAAATTGCAAGACTGGGATATTGAAGAAAAAATTGCAGATAACCTAATGAATAGTTAAGATAAGTTGCATTGATATGTAGATCAATACCTAACAAGCGTTGTACATGTACATGTACTTTACATCCTGGATTCGGCTGTCAATCCATTTGTACCTCAGAATTTGAATTTTTGCCTATAAAATTGTATGATAAAGAACACATTCAAAGTCTTACAAGCAGCAAAATGACTGAGAAAGAAAAAAAAAATATTTTCTCAGCAAAGGCCCTTAAATTTGCAGGTGGTCACGGGAAATTTAATGCCATTGTTTTACAATAAGGATGTGGAAAATATATAGCCAAAGTGGATATTGTACGTCTCCATAGTGTCCTCCAAACTATTTTGCTTTAAACCACAATAATGCATCATTAAGCCATAAAAACACCTGATGCCCTCTACTAGTTAGTAGAACACAATTGGGAAAAGACACATGCTGAGAGCTAGAGAGCTAGAAGGGCATTACATCTATAATAATAATAATAATAGTTCAGTTCTTGTATAGCGCATAATACGTTATGAAATAACATCTCTATGCGCTTCCAAAGAGCTTTGAAAATTATTACCCTAGCTTTAGCTCCGGCAGCCGTTATCAGCGCACAGTGCATTTCAAGGAATAATCCTACCAGGTACCCATTTACCTCACCTGGGTTGAGTGTGGCAAATGTAGATCAATGTCTTGCCAAAGGACATTGGTGCCGCGGCGGGACTCGAACCGCGGACCTTGTGATCGACAGTCCGGTGACGTATCCACTCGACCACAACATCTCTATGTGAGGTGAGGTAAATGGAGTTAACACCCTTCTGGCGCTCACTGATAGGTAGGTTTAAATGGTGCGAGTTATCACCCTTCTGGCTCTCAACAGACACAATAGTCTACTGAGAGCCAGAGGGGCATTAACTTTACATTGAGCGATATAAGTTGCCATCTTTGTAGTTCTCAGCAAATTATTTAATGATGTAAAGATAGCTGATTAAATAAAACTTAAAAGGTGCCTGAAAATTAGGGGAGTTAACACCCTTCATTCTGTCAGCACTTTAAATCCTCTACTGAGATTTTAGAAAGGTATTAACTCTAAATTGAGGGACATAAGTAACATACCTTCTCTTTCTCAGCTAATAATAGCTGGTTTGGAATTAATGCCCTTCTGGCTCTCAGCAATTTACATCGTCTACTGAGAGTCAGAATGGCATTAATTCAACATTGAGGGACATCAATTACCCCCTTCTAATACTCGGCTAATGATATAATGATAGTAGGATTAAGACTGTCTCCATAATTAGTCTGCCAGATTTGATGTTCCAGCTTCTCAAGGCTCACCCCGTGTCCACACATAAAACTTTCCGTGATTAGGCGTGATTAGTTATACTGTTTTGGGATAGTTATACCGTTTCGGGATAGTTCGCTTACTAACGATACGTTGTATAACAAAACGTTGTATAACGAAACGCGGGTTTGGGCATCGTTTCGAACTAGAACTCAATAAAGAATCACGTCTAATCACGCCTAATCACGGAATGTGTTGTGTGTGGACGTAACTAGTATAACTAACGGTATAACTGGGTGGGGCTTAACGTGACCTCGCGCAAGGAGACCTGACCTCTCATTTCCGCTTCCATTTCATGACCGCAGTAGCAAACTGGGCACCTATACGACATTTCGCTGTAGAGTTTCGGGATTACTTTCTTGTGTGTGTGGACACCCTGGAATTTATACGATGATTCTTTAGACGACGTTTCTTGTGTGTGGACACCCTTAAATTTATACGATGATTCTTTATACGACGTTTCGTTATAGAGTTTCGGGATAAATTTTTTTGTGTGTGGACACGCTGTCAGAAGTATGAGGGGGATAAGTAGAGATCTTCTTTTGAGAGCCAGCGAGACATTAACTCTATTTTTAGAGTATATGCGTAATGCCCTTCTGATTGTCAGTAGATGAGATATCCTCATCGTCACCATAAATCACTGGAGAAACATTCGGCTTGGCGCCATACGGTCATGTGGTGGTGCTTAGGAAATAATTGCATGACTCCCCAGTTAATGTTACAATGTTATATGATGAGACTGGTAACATTACTGCTAGATGATCTAGTAATTATGGTCATTAGAATGTGAAATCAAATAATTTTATTCTTCGATCTGCGTGACTCACAATAGTGTGTTTTGTTATTGGACTGGCAACATTACTTTTAGACATAGCATATTGAGAAAGTTAGTTGTGACATACGCCATGTACAATCTCTATGGGAGGGAACCATTTGGAGCCCGTCAATTGACTTTTGATCACATACATGTGAGGGTTCATGTCATAACTATCTCCCTCAATATGCCATGATTTTAGATAATTTTAGTACCCAGATTATGAGAACTATCAAACAATTTTGAAATGTCACTTTAGACTTGCATGACACACACCCAAGAGTTTGAGGGACCTCCGTTGTGCAGCTACTTCCCTCACCCTCTTTTGCTATTCATTTACACTGAACACTTATTGGCTGCAATGGTCTTTGGAGACGGCTTACCTCATCTGGTGTGAACTAGGTCTAGCTATACTAATCTGATTTCCCACCTATCCATTTCAGTGTGATGAGGTGGTGCGATATGTGTAAAGGCAACAATACAAGATGGATGACTGATGATATGATACTGAAATGTAACACTAAGAATGACCGGAGCATGTCCGTTGCATGAGCAGCATGCAGGAAGCCATTTTGTCATCAAGTATTAGTCGGTTGGGTTTGTTATTCATGCTCTAAGACTATTCTTAGTAGTAAACAAAATATCCTAGACAGAGAAAATATTTCAACCTTTACATTACCATAAGTTTGTCCAAAAAGGTGTCCCAAAGCTCATTTTTTGAGCAAGTTTAAAATGTTTTTTTGTCTTTCTCTGTGTATCTCGATATAAATATTTTTTTCTTGATATCTACATTGGCACTTCATGAAATTATTTTTAATTTCAAGAAGAAAACTAGGCTTTGTCCAAATATATTTGATACATAATTTAGATTTGGGTGTCTTTAACCCTCATACTGCACTGAAAGGGTTTAGACTTCTTGTGAATGTGGGGTGAAAGTTTTTTTTAACCGGCCATCTCTTTGCAAGTTTTAATTGCAACATGTTGCAAAATTTCTAAAGCATTTTGGTTTCATTGTTAATATGCATGGCTCTGAATTGGTTCTTGAGAAATAGGGGTATTAAAAAGGAGCCCTTTCCTTTGCCACCGTTTTATTCAGAATTCCATGTATGTGAATTATTACCTTATCTCATACTTTGAATCCAATATATATATATATACCTGTGGCTCTGAAAAGGTTTGTGAGAAATACGGGGTAATGAGGGAGCCTTTTCCATCTCACCATTTTGTTGCAGCCTGCTGTGAAATATCTGGAGATAAATATAAAGAAATTTAAAGAAAAATAAAAAATTCTTTAAAACATAGTTGGACTATAATAGCTCACTTGAACTCAGGTATTCTTCTAGTCAGAGGATACAATGTGAATTATATAAGAATGGCAAGTCTTTTGATTAACATGTCAGGGTTTGACAAGGTCATTTGATATTCAACCTGTGATGTATTGGCTGTGAATGCTTCAAATATTTGATGAGCTGATACAATAGTGCTGCCCTAAATCTGAGCTGGAGTTAATTTGTATGGCCTGATACTATCTGTTCGGAGCCAGAAGGGAATTATTGGCTTGTTCAGATATGGCTCGATAAACCGCAGCAAAAAAGCCGCAGCACATTTTAAAACGTGTGATTGACTGGCAACTTTGCGCAACAAAGGACTTGCGTGTATTTATTGAGCTCTGTGTTACAAGATGCAGAAATGTGAAGTGTATTACACTTTACATCATAAAACAATCACGGTTTTGCTGTACCATAACTGAACGAGCCTGAACTCTATATTTATAACGATATGGGTTAATGCCCTTCTGGCTACAGACAGGCGATATATTGTGCTAACGATGACAGCCTCTTGGGTTTTGACTGTGCTTATATGCTCCAGGAGTTGGATGTGTCAAAATAAAAATCTGCTTCATGTCATGAATGCTTTGTGTGAAATACCAACAACAAGAAATTAGATACACTAGTTTTATTCTAATACTTTTATGTCTTCAAAGCATATAATTAGAGAGATAAATCTGATATATATATAGTGTTGACAACCTTTTGAGATTTCAGCGCAGTAGAGTATATTTATATCGTAGCTGCGCTATATAAATTGATTAATTATTATATGCTCACATGCGTGACATGTTTGATGTTTCAAAGTCAACCTTGGATTCATGCATTGAATGCTCTTTGTGAAATTCAAGTTTGGTTATCTCAAAAGATACAACAAGCACTAGAATACATTGTTTTATCCTTACTCGGAATTGAAGTTGGCATTTTCATTTGTTTTCTCAGTCCAACCAAGTAATTTGATTGTTTCACAATTAGAATGCTTGCTCTGACATGTTATTCTTTGATTTGTTAGATTTAAAGATTTTACAGACTATGTAAACATTTTACCAGTCTTGGAGATGTGCCTGTCATTTACATAATTGGATTGCATTCTTGCTGATGTATGGTAAAAATAAGGCATTTTAATGAATTTCTTAAAGCTTGTTCAGATATGGTGCTGTAACTCGCCGCAAAAGAGCTGCCAAGTTTTTTTTAATGTGTAAATGAATGGTAAGAGTGTGCAACAAAGGGCCCTGAGGGGATTAATGTTTTGATCCTGGAACCTCCTGCGTCTCCTCAGAGAGAGAGAGAGAGTGGGGAGACGGGGAAGTAATTTACAGATCTGTATGGCTGAGTGAGCCATGTGACCTCATTACTCCTACACATTAGCGCTCATCGAGCCGCGATCTTGCAAACAATGTCTGTTTCTTTTTATCCTATTTTGTCCAAGTCCTTTCTCTTTAACAAGAATCCACTTACCGTTAGTTGCTTAAATCCGAAGCTTCATTGATTAGGTTATTAGTCTTATGAATTACCGAGAAAATAGACTCTGGTGTAATCTTGTCAACAGCCACAGGAAGTACTCAAGCATGTTTGGACTCCAGAGAAAAATCGGAAGTAGATAACGATATGTCCATATCTACTTAAGATTTCATGATATCATGTTACTTCCTGTGCCCTTCAGCTTGGAGTGGAACCATCTTTACCTTTCTGCATGTTTATGTTACCGCCTTTTTTATATTGTTACTGCTCTCGCTCTCTCTCTCTCTCTCTCTCTCTCTCTTTCCTCTTTTTCTTCTCTATTTTTCTCATGTTCCCTTCTGTCAATTTTTCTCTCATGCTCTCTAGCTGTAAACTGTATTCTCTCCTTTCTATTTCTCCTGCACTCTCACTCTCTTTCTCTCACACACTCTCCCTCCCCTCCCCCTTGTTGTCCCTCTCTCTCTCTCTCTCTCTCTCTCTCACTATCTCTCTCTCTTTCTCTCTCTCTGTCTTTCTGTCTCTGTCTCTGCCTGTCTTTCTCTCACTGTTTCCATACCATTCCCATACCATTCCCCTTATCATATATCAACCCTTAATCGCAACATAGCTTACCAAACTGTTGCAATGTACATTTTATCTAATTTATGATTTTGCACATGTTTCCACTTCTCCATGGATATTGGGTCACTAATCTGTAGTATGTGTTCCTCCCTAAATTATCCTACAATTTTGACTGTTTGGAGCCAGAAGGGTGTTAAATCTTATCATTTTACATAGAGTGAATGCCCTTCTGGCTCTAAACAGACATTAATTGGAAACCATGAAATACATGAAGTGAACAGTGTGTATATATACTCTGCATAGTGTGCGTATAAGAGCTAAACGTATTCTGTATTGGCTGTCAATGTAATGCTGCTAGCTGTAGGTCATGTTTAATGATATGCAAGAAGTTAATGATCCCATCATCTCATCTTCTACTCTTGTGCTCCCTCTCTCTTTTTCTCTCTCTGTCTTTCCGTGTCTTGTCATTAATTTTCCTTTGAACATGACATTGGATCAATATCATCCTCCCAACATTCTCTCGCTCTCTCTCTCTGTATATGCAATTAACATTGTAGATACCTATTTAGGAATTGCAATCCAAATCAAATGAGATGAGCTGAAGAAATGAACAAATTCAATTAATGGAAATTTAGAATGGGAAACGTTGTGCAAAGAGCAGAGTATTTTTTTTCTCTACATGATGGATAAACTTAATTGGCAATTTAACTCTCATAGACAAATATACATAGGAGCCGGCATTCCAGATCAAATATCCGTGAACAAAGAAGGAAAATAAACAAACGGGGGAAGAGAGCAAGATCAGGAATTTGTAAGAAAGTCATAGAGAAATGACAAAACCTAATAGGAGAAGTAGCTAATTTAAGGGGTGGAAAACTGGTGAGAAAATTAATTACCTTTGTTGTTTTAGTTTTTTGTCTTAATGTAAATTTAGAGCCAATTCGGAATACAATAGAACTCTAGCAATGAAGATCAAAATAGTAACCTATAGTCTTTACTAGTGTCACTTATACACTCACTGTGGAGTTTAGTGACCTGGTATCAATATTAAATTGTTAATATAAAATTTATGTTTTTTGTGTAGAATCAGACTTTCAATCTTCTTTATTTTTGCTTTTTATTTCACTTCAAATATGACTTTGTATTCACCCATTTGGGTCACATTTGTGGGATATGTTTATCTCTTTAAGTTATATGAATATGCAGCCATTACATAACGTGACATAATTAATTGTAGCAATATAATAAATACATAATCTAATATTTTTCAAACAGATCATATTGCAGTCTTCAGTGTATCTGCTGGTACCACATGTATGAACATGCATAAGAGCTGCATAAATGCCAGACACTTACTGTTTGGGTATGGCCTTACAAACTGTAATGATGGAGGGGTACGCATCGCATTAACCTGTATAAATGCGGACGTTATTTGGCTGATTCATCCAGTAATGGCCTTTGAGCCTGTGTGTGTGTGTGTGTATTGGGTTTTTACAGACGTGTATCAATCAGATATGATTATTTACGTCTGGGGACCAACCTTTAACGTCACCATCCGAAAGACGCGATTCGGTTTCGAACCTGCGTCCTCGGCTGAATCAGTTTGTAACTTCCACTGTTAGCTGGATTACAGCGATCTAATATTGATGATGCCCAGGCCAGCATCTGCGTGGCTTCCACAGTGATGGCATGATCCCTCCTTGTCTCAGTCCCATATATATAGAAACTGGTGTTGTTGTCTATTAAAGCATCACCGCATAATTTATCATTCACTATGTACTTGTATCTCTCAGCCCCATATATAGAAATTGGTGTTGTTGTCATTGCATAGAACACATCAATTCTGTTACCACGT
This sequence comes from Mesocentrotus franciscanus, assembly GCA_037976565.1. Lineage (NCBI taxonomy): Eukaryota > Metazoa > Echinodermata > Echinoidea > Camarodonta > Strongylocentrotidae > Mesocentrotus > Mesocentrotus franciscanus. The sequence goes on along the minus strand of CP137679.1, from coordinate 30,423,120 downwards.
AATTCATCTTGCATTCTGTACATACAAGCACTGCATGAAGGGTGAAAGATTGAGGGCTAGATCTGAGGTTTTTCATCGTTGATGTTGTTGCCATTGTTGTCGCTGCTGATATGCATCGAAATACATAACAGATAATGAGTTAAGCTGTTTTTTGCATGATCTGGTTTCCTCATAAGCATATTAAAAAGAAAATGGCACGTGTTGGATTTGACTGCCATTTACTGTGGCTTGGGAAAAGCTATTACAGAGGTGATCCAACATTGGGTCAGGAAACAATTAAGGCACGTTCAGATATGATGTGGTGAACCGTTACAATTACAATTTTTTAATGTGTAAATGAATGGCAATTTTATATTGCAAATGGCAATGGCAACAAAGGTCCTTCACATAGTTACCGAGCTCTGGGCCAGAGGATACAGAAATGCGAAGCTTTACGTTCACTTCTTTTTTAAAAGAAGGACACGATTTACCGTCCATATGTGAACATGGCTTCACTCTTGGCTTTATTTCATCAGAGATATAGGGTTAGGGTTTTGGTAGTAACGTTAGGTTTACTGACAGGGTTAATGTCAGGTTTAGAGTTTAGTCAAGGGTCGAAATTTGGACTTGGGTTTAGTCTTATGAAATTTAATGTGGAGGAATTTGTTGCTGGAGCATGTGTCGTCGTAGAACCTATAGATGCTTTCCTGGCATTCGGCAGATGATGTTAGTTCAGAATAAATTGATGGTCTTTTAGCGCAAGTTGACCCTTCTAATAGAGGCATAACTACTTTTAAGGTCAAACATGTTCATTTATATTACACTCAGTATCCATCCATTAAGGCGCTGAGGCGCATACAAATTATTATTATCATAATGCCTCAATCTTCACTGTGTTTACACCATCTCAGCTCCTTTGGGAGTGCTTCTATGTATACATACATTTTGTAAAATGATTTAATGCAGGGCTATGGTAAATAATTCAATTGTGGTTTCTTTTGTGTAGTGTACTGGTACAACTTTTCTTATTCTGAGAAGAAAAAAAGAAGCAATGTACTTGAACGTTTTGGCAAGAAACATATTATTCATCATCGCAGAGACTTTCAAGAAACAAACTGAAGTAAATTCAATATCCGATTGTATTGCTTACTGTATAGAAATCATGTATGGATTATGTAATATACACCGTATGTCATTGTTACCTCATTGTTAATTTCACACATTTTAAAAGGTATTAACTTGCAAGGCTATTGACATTTCCTTAGATTGCTTTTCGAATGTCTTTGCGATCATGTTTGTATGGAGTGTACTGGTTCTTATATTTCTGTTCAAAGGTATGTAGCAGCACGGGAAGGGGGGGAAAAGAAAGAGAATATTTAATTTTTCATATAGGGTGAGACAATGACTGGTTGGCTTATCCCTACCCGATTCTGTTTAAGTGACCCAATTTATTTTTCTAATTTTACTACTTATAAGACTTGAAAAGGCCATATTTGCATTTCAAGCGCTGAAATCCATTATCTATGGTGATGTGTTCCCAATTTCTCTAAGGCTTCATGCATATTGTATGAGGAATTGGCGCACCAATGTGAGATTGTATTACCGGTATGTATATATTCTAGTATGATAAGGGTCTGGGGATTTGTTGACATTTTTAAAGGAGGTATATTGTAAGTAGACATTGCAAAAATTGAATATCTCTTTTAAACCAATCGATTTGAAATAATGTTTTTTCTGCACTTTTCTTCTTTGCTTCTTCTACTTCTTCTACTTCTTCTCCTCCTCCTCCTCCTCCTCCTCCTCCTCCTCCTCCTCCTCTCCCTCTCCTATCTCCTCCCCTTCCTTCTCCTCCTTTTTCTTATTATTTTTCTTGATCTTCTTCTCCTCCTTCTCCTCTTTTCATCATTCCTCTTCATTTTCATAATCTTCTACTTATTTTTTTTCTTCTTCTTCTCCATCATAATTATCATCTTCATCATCTTCTTCATCATCTCTTATTTGTTTTCATCTTCTTCCTTTTCTCCTCTTTATTCTTCTTCTTTTTCTTCCTCTCCTTTCTCTTCTTCTTCTTCTTCTTCCTCTCTTTCTCCTTCTCCTGCTCCTTCTCCTTCTTCTTCTCCTTCTTCTTCTTCTTCTTCTGTTTTTTTCCATTGAAGTGCAGTCTCATTTCATGCTTGTGTATTGTCATACATGCCTTACTTCAGGTCCATGTAATAAAATCCATCAAAATCATAGAGACACTGGCATCTTTACACATCCATCATTGTTCAAGGCATCCCTATACAATGAGAAAAACACATGTGGATACATCAATCGTTACTGATTTCCCACGGGATCCGATGACGAATGTATCTGAATGTGAGCTGACACCCCTACTCTTATCACACATTACATCCCACTGCTCAAAGCTCCGTTCACACCAGACATGGCAAACTGTCCCCTCCCCCTCCAAAAAAGGATTTAAAAAAAAAATCTACATGTAAATGATTTGGCAAACAAAGATTTTAAATGAATTTCTGCACACAACAAATTAAGACCCCCATGGTGATCCAGCATTTTCTGCAGTGACAATTTCTCCGGCCTTTGTTTTTGTCAAGATATAGGCCATAATTCTACTCCAATTTAAACCTGCAGCTGGGATTAAACTTTTGGCAAAAATTGAGTTTAACAAAGGAAGATATTTTGAGGTATTAGCAGAATATGAACCATAGGGTAAGGGTTAATAATGACATTGTTATTTAGTTTAGATTAAGGTTTTGGTTTAGGTGTAGGGGTAGGATTAGTTTTATTCTCATGTTTGAAGTTAGAAATTTGGGTAGTGTAGGAAAAGCAATTGACACACGCTTTTAATACCTGTACTCTTTGATCTGTGAAGTATGATATACAGATTTGTGATGCATGCTTGCTTGTGTTAATTCATTTTGCCCTAGTGCTTCCTTTTATGTTATTTAACGTGTTATGTCTGAAAGGGTTTTAGTCAAGCTATGCTATGTTTGTTATCAGTTACCACAACCTCAATCAACAGTAACCATGTGATTTCTGAAAATGTAGATGTTCAAGAGTGAACCTTCAGAGGCTTGTTCAGATGTCACGCGGCAAAACCGCAGTGGTTTTTTTTTAACAACATAAATTGTACTACCCTTCGCATTTCTGAATCTTATAACACAGAGCTCAGTTAATACAGGCAAGTCCTTTCTTGCGCGCAGTTGTTATTAATTTTATGCATGAAAAGCCATGGTGATATTTTTGCCGTGGTTTACCGCATCGTATTTGAACAAGCCTTTTGGATTGTGTTCTATCCTAATGGGTCTGTTTGAGGATGCCAAAGTGAAGAAAATTATTTATGATGCTTTTGACTTTTTGGTTAATGGATTCTATGGACTTGTTTGAACCAACTTTTTCCAGTAGTGTACATTATCTTTATCAAGAATTTTCAAAGTTTATTTAGTTCGGGAATGTGATCCACACACTTTGAAGAAGCTACATGTATATCTACAGTATCGTGTCTAATTGCTATAATGTACATACCTATATGTAGCACCACAATCAACTTTATAAGGCATAACAAACCTGTTGACATTCTTACTCAAGCTCTTTTACATTTTTGCCCCACCGTTTCTGGTCATAATACTCTTTTCCTTTATAATGCGTACAGTCATCACTCTCTTTCTCATCCCAATTATTTTTTTTGGCCATGATATCAAGTTATTTTCTCGTTTCCTTCACAATACACACAGTTATCACTCTCTTCCTCTTTCAATCATTTCTTTTTGCCACCATTTCAAATTTATCGTCATCTCCTTTTCCTCTTCCACTTCTCCAAGTCCCCTGTGTGCATGGATGGATGCATCGGTTACAACTGGCCGTAAGCGTTCTAGAGAAACCGTTTGAGAAGATGTTTTGAAACAATATCCCACTAGATAGCTATTATGTCTTTGATTTCAAATGGCAAGTCACCGGGCGTTCAGACTAACGGAATTCATGGTATAAGTGTATGAAAATTGTATAGCTAACTAATATGATAAGTTATTACCTTTTATTTAGTCTGAACGTGTATGAAGGAACGTCATATAAAGAAACATTGAATAACAAAACTCATATTTGAGCATCATTTCAAACAAAAACTCAATATACAATCAGACTCCTGCTCTAGTTTAAACGTCATATCCTACAAAAATTGTATAACTGGGCGTGGCTTATCATGAGTGAGCACTGATAACTGGCCAGCTCTCATGTCAAGTGACCTCTACAAAATTAGTTTGGTTAATTATACAATGTTGTTTCCTTGTCTATGCGATGTTTCTTTATACGACGACGTTACCTTATATGATTTTGTATAAATTTTGTTAGTCTGAACAGTCTCTCAGCCAAGCTTCCAGGATTTGAGATACTACACTCGACTCGAAATAGCTGACAAACATATTCCAGGTATATTTCTTCAAATGAGAGAGCCTTTGGGCAATTGACATGCTGAACAAAGATTTTACGTCATGCTGAAAAAATAGAACTTGACAATGTCAAAAACATTTTGTTTATTCAGTTGAAAACATCACTGGCTTTATGAGTAAGCTCTGTCGTTATCAATAGGAGCATGTTAATTTCCTAAGGGATAAATGAAATATATAAGTGTAAAAAAAGTGTTGAGTTTGAAAACATCATTTGCTTTATGAGTAAGTTCTGTTCTTATCAATAGGAGAATGCTATTTCCTGAGGGATAAATGACACACATGTACATAAATATCAAAATAACACTTTATTTCATTTCAATGCTAATGGCTTTGTGTCTAACCTACGTTTTTTGGCAAGTGGAGCATTATAATCATGACTTGAGGGAGGGATGAATCCAAAATACCAAATGTTTTATCTAATTTCAAATTGTCACTGGGTTTACGAGTAAGATTATTTTGATCAGAAGAGATGATATACTTCATCAATATTCATTGAAAGACAAATGTAGAAACAGTGGCATTTAAAATGTGTGGAACTTTATCAAATCTTTATCAGCTGTATCAAGTAAGATACACAGTAGGAGTTGTAACAAGATTTTGCATTTGAAGTGAAAATGATTAATTTGCATTGTAATGGTTTTGCTCAAAATTATTTTTTTCTTTAATGTTTTTGTACATTGCAATGTTATCCTTGTCCCAAGTCTCATTCAACAGTAATGGTAATGGTGACTAAGGATTGAGGAAAGGAATTCATGTCCTGTTCATAATTCACATCAAAATTAACTAGAAATATCTGATAATCCAGTGGAAGTTAAAGTACTGCCTTTACATGTTTCTAGATCATATTCTAATTGAACAAATTTGCATCGGTTTTAAATCTCCACAGGCTACTAGACAGGGTACCACCAACATGTGTTGATATTCTGTGGTTTTCCCCATGAGTCCCTGTTGGTGCAAGCACATGTAAAGGTATGGTCACAACCCCAAAAAGTAGCCTGCTCGTTGGGCAATGCCTAAATTCCAGCGGCGACCGAGCAGGCTACAAATCGGTCGGTCGCCACTCTGAGTTTCATTTTTTTTCTTCTTCTTCTGTGCAGCCTTTTGATGGAGTTTCTAGTTGGTTTAATGTAGAAAACAATGATAAGATGAAGAATGAAACAATAGAGAGAAAAAAAAAGCAATCTTATTTATCTTATTTTAAGACTTTATTTATTAGGGCTTATTCAAATATGAAGTAGCAAACTGCATCTATTTTTTTAACATGGTGTACATGAATGACAACTGTAAGCAACAAAAGTCCTAGTTGTATTCACTAAACTCTGTGTTTTAAGATAGAGAAATGTGAAGCATATTACACCTACATCATCATTTTAAAATGCTGCAGTTTACCTTATCTTATCTGAACGAGGCTTGATAGTCTTTATAAACCTTTCCAGAATACTCAAATAGGTAAAGATAACTATACTCCTTGTGCATATCCTGTCATGTTGGTGTCATTTTTTCATTTAAAAGAGGTGCCCAGAACGGATGAATTTTGCAATTTTGTATACTTCAAACTCCATGGAAAATTTAATTGTGACAAATAAACCAAGATTTGAATGTAAGTGGTTTTACACTTGTTTTCATGCAGGATATACATGTAACTTTATTTTCTTTATTCCCACTTCCATTTACCTTCATTATAACACTAGTTGTACAGGGGAGAAACAAATCTTTGTTATTCACATAAATGCATTGGTTGCAACTTATTACTGGGAAGTGTTTTTTGGTGTTGTTCACATACTCACAAAATTGTGATTCTGCAAATGGTTCAAAAAATGATTTTTAACTTTCTCTCATTGCTCCTTTGTAAATGACCCTGTTGAGAATGTTGGACAATAATGGACCGTAGACCAGGGGGGCGTTTCATGAAACAATTAGTCGGTGGTTTTCACCGACTAATATCATTTTCACCGACAATTTTATTGTCACCGACTATTTTCCAGGCCTCTGATTGGGCAAATTTAGTCGGCCCCGACAGTTGTCGGTGGACAAATGTTGATGAAATGCCCCCCAGTTTACTCATTTTTATGCATATTTTCTAAACAAAACTTTCTCTTGATACTGAAAAGCTTGCCAGAGGCTTGCCAAACATAGCAACAACTAATGCAACTTAGCAAATTGAATTCCATCAATAGAGGTGCTATTATGCATAGCAGGTGAATCAAATAATTGGTAACCAAGGGTTACTCACTTAATCACTCCACTTCTCCACTCCACTTCTCCACTTCTCTATGCATCATATTCACCTTGCGTACAAAATGCACTAGCTGCAGGCTGTGGCATGCATGTGACAAGTTGAAATACATTAGTAAGTTGAAATTCATTAGTAGGTTGAAATACATTAGTAAGTTGAAATACATTAGTAAGTTAAAATACATTAGTAAGTTGAAATACATTAGTAAGTTGAAATACGTTAGTAAGTTAAAATACATTAGTAAGTTGAAATACATTAGTAAGTTGAAATACATTAGTAAGTTGAAATACATTAGTAAGTTGAAATACATTAGTAAGTTGAAATACATTAGTAAGTTGAAATACATTAGTAAGTTAAAATACATTAGTTAGTTGAAATACATTAGTAAGTTGAAATACATTAGTAAGTTGAAATACATTGGTAAGTTAAAATACATTGGTAAGTTAAAATACATTGGTAAGTTGAAATTCATTAGTAAGTTGAAATACAGTAGTAAGTTGAAATACATTAGTAAGTTGAAATACATTAGTAAGTTGAAATACATTGGTAAGTTAAAATACATTAGTTAGTTGAAATACATTAGTAAAGAGGTCTAGGTATTAATTTGGCCTGGGCTCATGCAGAGCTAGCCATCCCAAAGTATGTGTGGATCCCAGAGTGCGTTCAACTCTCAAGTTGATACAGGTGTCAAGATGGCCATTCAGAGCCTCTGCAATCGATCCCACAACAACCTGTTACATGCCTGTTACGTGCCTGTTACATGCAGGAATCCCTCTCATGAAATGTAAAGGTTCGTTCACAGATGACGTTGTCAAATGCGCCGGTTTCAATTTTTAGAATGACGTAAACATAATGCACTTCACATTTCTATATCTTATTACTCAAAGATAAGTGAGTTGATGTACTTTGAAAATTATTTCTTCTTTCGCAATCGGTAGAAAAGTTAATTCTTTCAATAAGCTTTCACTTGCGGTTTTCTAAGCTTCTTCAGACCTTTACCATTCCTTGTGCTGTTGTAGTATGACGATACAGTAGAATGTGATCATTCTTTGAAAAAAGAGTGTACCGGTCTATATCGCCGTACTTCATCAGTGCCAGCTACAACAAAGGTCTGAAGAAGCTTAGAGCACCGCAAGTGAAAGCTTGATTGTGAAGAAAGAACTAATTTTCAAGTTACTTCACAAATCTGTAGTGAGCTACATGAGTACAAGAAGGGCCTTTGTTGGGTGAAGCTTGTTGTTTTCATTCCCAGTTGTCATTCACGCACACATAGAAAGAAAGGAAAATCACAATTTCCTGCGCCCTGTGTGAACGAACCAATACTGTGGTGGGCTCCATGTGCATAGCAGACAGATTTTGTAACCCTTGAAATTCTTTGAGTGGAATTATGTATGGATTTAGGTTGTCAACTCGTACGTATGCATATCTTATCAACCTGTAGGTAAAAAATTTTGCTTCTAAAAGCTACCCTGGAATATTTTCAGGAGTAATCTTGGCAGCCTTTATAGTTATTTGTAAAGTCCTGTTAGGAAACCTTTCAATATGTATGGATTTTGCTGGGCTCGCATTACATATGAATCTGGTTTCTATCTGCTGCCCTGGTATATGCTAAGAGATTTGCTGGTTTACAATTGCCTAATTATATATTCGTAACCACCTTCATAAAACCCTGAAATACTTCTAAGCAGGATCGCTGGGTTATCGTTACATGAGTATATAGACATATCCTTTTCTACATTTAAACTTGTAATATTTTTCAATTTTCATGTTCAGACATGTCAACATACATAGTATATTCTTCTGTGTAGAACCCTTACTTTTATTACTGCTTGTATAGTTATATAGAGCTTTCTTTAAGTGCATTCTTTATAAATTGTCTGCATTGAATCAAAGGACTATTTTTTCAGTAGCTTTGACTTTTTAGTTAATGTTACCACAGACATTTTGATCCTTTTTTGAGTTATTAATTAATATGGTTAATAATAGAATTGATTTATGTTTGAATAATTCCTTGTAAATTTTATTCCTTAACTTGACTGGGAAGTCTCAAAACCTGGATGAAGCAAATGGCTTTGCTGAATGAATAAAGAGGTAGATTTTATGTCACTTGGTTTTCTATCTATAAAATATTAATATTTGTATCACAATGGCTCAGTATATTAATGTAAATGCCACCGACATTTGAATCCCTCACCCAAGCTTTTAATTTGATTCATGATTCCAATGATTGAGTTTTTAAATAATAATGTATTATGATGCTATAAACATTTTCCACATCATCTCTCAGTAATTGCTCATCATCTTAACATTAAGGATGTTGCAATGTACACGTAGGTATTGGTTTTATATTTGAGTAATATTGACTGCCTTCAGGGCACTACGACATATTTCGGTTCGGGCAATATATGACAAGTCGTATTGCCCTGAATTAGGCAGTCAATATTACTATTATTAACCACATCAGACATCTAGAGCAAACAAGAAACTTTTAATATCTTATACCAGTACTCTAAAATTATGTAAAATACAGTAGCCTACACTGCACAGGGTTTCCTAGCATGAAAAGTTGCAAATACATCGTCAAACCAGCACTGTGCATCCAGTGCTTGACAAAATTTTTGATACACTGCAAACAGTATGCCTTGGGTGTGATTATTACGTCTCAATAGAGCGCGCGCAAAGTGCGCAGGTTCTTATACGCGTAATTGATGTGCAATGAAAATTACAAAATACCTTGATGTTGGCTCTACATTATTGCCGCTAGTTCAACACGCATTTTGCCATTGACTTTTCTGATCAGGCAATAATATTTGTTCATTGGTTAACTATGTATTAATATTGACCGGCAAATTACACACATAATCCCATTGACTTTGCTGAGCCGTCAATATTTTTTTCATCCATAGTTTTGTTGGCTTATATCAATTAAACTTTAAAGGCAATAACATTTGAAAATTTTCCTGCTCAGATGTCTGATACGGTTAATAATCAAGAATATTCAAAATGCGATCACCTGCATATCTCACTCTGATGTGTTTTGTGGAGCGTTCAAATCAACATCCTTGATATCTCTGCGTTGTTATTCAAGCATTACCCCCTTCGGGAGAGGTTTAGCGTTTACCTAGATTCTTTGAACCATGATGATGAATTTACAGCCTTACAGTCTGTTCTGTTGGCTGTTTGTTTTGATATTTGCAAATCAATGATGTTTGATGCGATTGATTCAGATTTGTGCAGTTAATGTATTCTGAAGATTGATACTGGTGTTCCGCCACACATGCTTCAATGACATGATTTGCTCTGGGCTTTACTCTGTCAAAAACTAGCAATAGAGTTGGGTTTGGATTGGTTTTTAATCAAAAGGGCAAGTCCAACCCATTCAAAAGTTGATTTGAATATATATTTGAACAAACAAAACGTGAAAGTTTCATCAAAATAGGACAAAACCAAGTTGATGTGCTAGTGCCCTTTGGTAAGGCATTAATCCTTATTACCAAGTCCCTCAGAGAGGACTTGAAACTGTGGGTCTCCAGGGCCCATATTCATAAAACCTTACTAAGCTAGTTGTCAACTTATAACATTGGTTACGGTAAATAGTTAGAATATTAATATGGGCCCTGGGAGTGCTTCACAAAGTTGTTCGTAAAGTTACGCATGACTTTACAAACGACTTGAATATGAAGTGCCAGATAGGATGCCCAAAGTTTTTCCTGATGTTTTATTAAAGTGTGATTATATTTCCAATAACCTCAATTAAATTATGGCAAAAGATATACTTTGCATTAAAAATGTTTGTTATAATAAGAATGTTAATCTACATCTCCACAGTTCAACTTTAGTTGATGCAGTTAAAAATGATTGAGCGTCCCATCTGGCTTTTCATATTTAAGTCATTCGTAAAGTCATGCATAACTTTAGGAAGAGCTTCATGAAACACCCCCCTGGTTGCATACTTTAGTACACATGCTTTCTTAGCGGTCAGATAAAAACAAACCATCAACCCAGATGAACCATGACATGTAGCCTCTGCCTTTAACTCTGTCTCAGGCTTAGATTAAATATCTTTTGATAAATCCATTGTGTCATCATGACAACTGTAACCTTGCTCCTGGAATGTGTACGCAAGGACCATGCTTAATGCATCAACCAGAAGCTAGGCTTTGCGGCTGTTTGAAGTTGTATACAGACGGAGGGATGCATGTAACTTGAAACAATCATTCTTTGGATGATTTCCTATACTAATGTATTATAAAAATCACTGAGTTGACATGATAACTTCCGATAGACACATTAAATGTCTCTTCATTCTGAAATGAATAAATCCATAATAATTTATTAATTATGAACTTTCTGATCATATTCAATTATTCATGAAGATAGTTTAATTCAAATGAAATACTGTTCTATCATAAGCAAATACTTGATATTCATTTAGTAGCCTTGATAAGCTGTGATGAAATATAATGTCAGGTTGTCTATACAAAGGGCACTGTGGACAAAACATTTTGTCCGTTTAAAGCCTGAAAGGCATTACATTACGTACATAAGTGGTTAATTCATAGCATTCATGAGAAATATTTTATCCAGTATCATTCAATCAGTAGCAAAAGACAGAAATGTAATAAATTGTAATACAATAATTGTTCAAGCACAAGTTGTCTAACACACTTTAAGTCATTGGCAAATATTAAGGAATTCATATCTTATGAAGATAGAAGTACATGAAGAAGGGTTGTACTTAAGTAATAACAGAATTTTCTAGCTTTTCTTAAGAAATAAAAATACTGTAATTTACATTTATCTATTATAATATATTCAACAGCTAATGATCACAATACATGTAAATCCAGATCCATGGTTGTTTCTTCCATATGCTTTGATATTGTATAAGTATTCTCTCCCTTCTTCATAGATGTATTTGCCATATATTACACCTCCTATAGATGGCATTTAATTTCCTTAAGTGGGAATAAATACGCCTGTAGTGTAGCCATACAACATGCTGTGCACTTGGTATGTTAATACGATCATCCCTGACAGCGATCAAATTAATATTCACTCCACTTCTCTACGCATCACCTTGCATACCAAATGCACTAGCAGCCTGTGGCATTATGCAAGGAGTACTGGCTAGGTGAGTGAAAATTAGGTGGGAATGGAAATTAGAGGACTGGAGAGGGCTCACTTTCAGAATTTAGATGCATTACATTGATGTGCATGGAAGGGAAAGAACTTGTAGTCACTGTGTTTTTAAATCTTTAATGGTGTAAATTATATCACCTACCCTGTACCCATCTATGGTAGCATGTTTCATTATGAATAGAAAACTTGCTTCTCCTCTTATGCAGCTATTCTGTCTAGTTGGTTGAATCAGAGATGTATTTCCTTTGTTTTCTCCGACTCCTTTCAACCAACATACCAGCATACTCTCACTGAAAGGAGGAGGGGTGAATAAGCCTGCAAGCCAAGCTGCTTTGCTGCCTCTATTATTATTGATTTAGATATTTCAATAATTGGTTCCAATTCAGCACTACAAAATAAAGGAAACAACGATCTACATAAATAATTACAACAGCCCCCCCCCCAAAAAAAAAAAATCCAACCAGGGGCTCATAACACAAAGCTTAGCAATTGATATTAAGATTGATTGATTGGTCAATTGAAAAACAGCAGTCAATTGCAAACTTATTTTTGTGTCACAGGGCCCAGACATTTAAAATGACACAACAAAGCTGTATGAAAAATCTATTTATCAAAACAAATCACAAAACAAACCAATACATGACAATTAGATACCAGGCAAATACAAATCAATTTTTTTAAAACAAAACTCAAGCCCATGAAAATTTTCCTTATATCTTTCCTCAAGTTATATAATATAAAGGGGAATTAACCTCAAACTACATGTTAATTTTAGTTTGTAGGCCATTTAAAACATTATCTGAAAAATATAAAACATGGTACTTCGAATGAAAGAGTTTCTTTTTGCCTTTGTGATATGTCTACATAATGAGAATCTGTCCAGCGAATATTTCCCCTTAGTGATGTGCATACATGTAGTTTTGCTGTATACACATACGTCTATGGTAGATGTGAATGTAGCCTATATGGTATATTGATATAGAGGGCGGTTTGTCACAAAGAGAATGTTGATCATACACAAACATGCATGTGCAAATACAGGATGTTTGATAAAGGGTACAGGAAATTGCAGGCAAATACTGATAAGCTTAGAAGGTACAGTGCATTTGTTTTGAAAGGTGATAAATGATTTCAAAGATCGCTCTCTTTAAAAAAAAAAAAAAATTATTTTTTAATCCGTTGGGGATGTTGAATTTGCTGGAATGAAAATGTGGTTTGAAAGAAAAAGGCTTTTAATCTTGATTGAATATTTTACCAAGTTTGAATCCAACAGAAGACACCAAGATAGAAAATATCATTGATCATCATATGAATAAGGAAAAAATGAATATATCATGAATTGGCCAATATTATGATTGAAAATATAATGCTGATATCATAGAAAAATTTATCATAGAACAAATATTATCAACAATACTACATTAAATTTGCATGATATTTTCATATCTAACTTTTTATTCTTATATCAATACTATGTCTGTGATGTAGGATATTTAATATATTGAAGGTGCTGACAAATTAGGTTTTAGAAAGATGATTAGTAAAGAAATGTTTAGAGGAAATTAATTACAAATTATGTAAAAAAGAGAGAAGATTAAAGAAATGATAAAGGAAGAACATAACTGTAAATCAAATATCTTAATTCACATTTTACTGCATAAGATAGCAACTAACAGTGACAGAATGCAGAATGCCATAAGGATTAACAGATGCAGAGATAATGCATAATTCCATTGGCTGTCGTATTGCTAAGACTTGCATACTTTCAAGGTCATTATTGATGGCATTGAGTTCACTGAGTGTCTAGAATTTAGAATATGATAAACTCATCTGATGACAGTCCGATGTAGGTTGTCAATCTAGACTCCTCATCTGTCTGTCTGCCCCTCCTTCTCTCTCTCTCTCTCTCTCTCCCACCTCCCCTCTGTCTTGCCTCATTTTCTTGTATCTTTATATCTCTAGATAACACCTCTTTATATTTACCTTTTTATGTTGAGATATCTTTATCTCTCTAACTCTCTTTCTCTTTTACTCTCGCTCCCTTTATTTCTCTCCCTTTTTTTCCAGTGCAATATTTTTTTCTTCTTTAATTTCTGCTTTTCAATGGAGAGAATTATTTAATTATTTAATATTTTGCAAATTGCTGATGCTGTAAGCTACCAGAAGTCTTTTTGTTAATCACTTTTAATGTCTTCCTCCATCATTCTCTCCCCATCATTCTCTCCCCCCACCTCTGTCTTCCCCCTACCTGTCTATCTCTCTCTCTCTCTCTCCCCATCCCCTCTCTCCCCCATCCCCCCTCTCTCTCTCTATTTCTCTCCTTCCTCTCAAGAAGTTTGTGTCACAAATGTATCCTCCAGTGCAAACATAGCAAGTTTATCTCTTCTCAATTTCAGCAGTGCGCCCATGTCACATAATATCTTCAAACATCAGCGTTGCTTCGAGTCGAAACAATCTCAAGGAGCTTATGCACACTAACGACATTGAGATGCGACCCCAGTAGCAATTTGCATTGGCCTTTATATTCCCATATGGGGGATTGTTACATCATGAAATTATCTCTTATTTGTTTGGCATAAGAATTAAAAGCATGGCGTGCTGCATTTCTGTTATACAAGTAGTTTAGGATTTTGTTTATTTCTTAAAATGCTTATTTTGTATATACTTTTGAAGGTTGCTATTGATGTTAGAGTATAGCATCTTAATTTTATAGTACTGTATGCCTTGTACCTGATTTAAGAAGACATAGCTGATCAGGCCAGATCGCTTTGTGAATGCTTTCCATACAGGATATTATCATTATGGATCTCTCGAATCTTCATTGAATTGCCTCTTCTTTTTCTCTAAAATCATAGATGCCTTCATCACTAGAGGAGTGATTCTGCAGTACTTCCATACAATTTTTCAATCCTTGTAATCATTGTTTCCAATAAACTTTTGGAATTATTTTCAAGAGCTAGTAGGATGTTACCTACGATACGCTTTGGCCCATATTCTACTAAAATATAAACCAGACGTCAGGCTTCAGCTTTGTTCAAAATCAGGTTTAAGAAAGGAAACTAGTCTCAGGCCTAACGTGTCTTTTGTTAAACATGATCTTAGATCTAGGGTTGGGTTTAACTGAATTAGTAGAATATGAAGCCTAGACTCTGTGCCCTTTTTGCTTGCAAGAGGCAATGTGTTTGATAAAGTTCAGTTAAATACCTTTATGTCAGTAATACCTCGAACTGTCATCAGTCTATGGTTGTATTGATATTCCATTGACCCATTAACACCCCACTCAAACACATACCTCTAGAATGTTATTGCCTCTTTACATACCAGAAAGGAGGCATGGGCCATCGGGATCTATAGAGTACCGGTATATATGTGGCAGTGTATAATGCAAAAACAATATTCTCATGCCTTGTCATGTACTTTCTCTATCATTTGACTTGAATTACAATGAAAACTCTCAACAAACAATATTGGTGATACAATTTCATTTATTACATGACTACTGCATTCTCTTCTCCTATAGGCTTAATACAGGGATCACCTGGTTCCCATGGGCAAACGGTTAACATACTCTCTTTAAAGTTTCTGAGTGGAAATCCACTCTGTGAGGTGTGATAGTAGGGATACCTTCATTTTGGAGTGAAATACACACTCAAAATAGTGGAATCCGCTCTCAAATGAGTAGTTTAAACCACTACCTTGGAGTGGATTCTACTAAAAATTTAGATTGGATTCAACTCCAAAATAAAGTGATGCGTAATATCACTCCTGAAAGAGTGAATTTCCACACATTTGCAGTTAGAGAGTGATACTTCAATAGAGGAAACATGCTGGCTGTTAAGACAATACCTAGAACAAGAAACATTTCAACATTCCTCTAAATGTAATTTCATTTTTTCTTTGACCGGTTAGAAACTATTTTGTTTTGATGTTGTTACATTTTCCTCAGAATTCAGTCATTATTGTCTTTTAAAAGCTTAACATTCAATAGATTGATATTACCTCAGTAAAATGTGCATGCAAGAAACATACTGGTTGTCATAACGGCATTAGCATTCATTTGTCATATCCATATTATTACTATATAGAATTGTCTGATTAATTTTTTATGTCACCTAGGCTCATTACATTAAGTATCTCGGTGAAAGTATGTTGCCATGACTTCAGCATTGTTCCTTTGATGGAAAACAAATTCACACCATAAGTTATTAACCCTTTTGCAATAGCAATTCCTGCTCAAGAGTTTTTGTGGTTAACATTGTATTTGAACTATTAAAGAATGCCTGTTTATTTTTTTGCACTTCTTGATTTTATTCTTTTTTCTCTTTGATCATCAGTGGTTGAATGCATTCTGAAGTTTTTATGTCCATAATATATATTGGCAGTGGCAGCAGCAGTGATATACCATCTGGGGAGTGTTTCATAAAGACTAAGATCGACTTTAAGTTGGACTTAACTATGGCAGGCCATTCATGGCACTGTTTGCTCTCACCATTATGATCATTAGATAATATTTTTTCCTTCAATAATGAATTATCAAAAAAATGTGAATTCTGTAGATTTGTGACCATGATTTGTACGTCCCTTGAGAGACCAATTTCAGTAAATCGTGAGAGCAAACAGTGGCATGAACGGCCTGCCATAGTTAAGTCCAACTTAACTTTGATCTTAGTCTTTGTGAAACACCCCCCTGCAGTAATAATAAGTAGTCCTATTTCAAAGGAGTTGACTGAAAAGGGGACGAAACGGTGAACAATCATCCGTTTGGAGCCAGAAGGGTGTTCACTCGGTATTAATGAATATGAGCTACTTGTAATGCTCTTCTGGCTGCAAAACAAACAAATTATTTGTATTCATCCCTGTCATGTCCCTGAAGAAAATTATGGTCCCTCTTTTGTATTTAATCATGGTTATCCCATGCATGCATTCAAAGGTGCTCTAGAAAGCAGTGGAGTCAAGTCAGGATTAAGTTGCAATTTTTTGTCAGCTTGCACCAAATGACGTTCCTATCTCCAAGGCAACAGAATTTGTGGATCTCTCATCGGTGTCCGGTTGTTCTGTTAAATGTGGCTATCTTTCAATATATTTTTTGTTCATCTTCAGTGTAGTGGTTTAGAAATGCATACGAAACTGCTTTATAGTGTCGAAACTCCCCTGAGAGGAATTTATTTAATTATGCCCTTTGCAGAAATATGAAAAAAATGTTTTGAATTTCACCATTTTTCATAATGTGAGGTTGTGATTGAAATTAGAAAACTAGTTGAAGAAATTGTTAAATGCATGCATATGTCAGCATTCATTTGCATTTCCAGTGGGCCTTGAATTTTGATTAAAACTTGCCATTTTGTTTGTTTGTTTTTAGCTGCAGTCCATATATTGGCAAGTCCAAATTATTTGTTCAATATGTGTGATAGAACAATGGTTATTAATAGTAAGTATCTGGCATCACATGTGCCGGGGGGTGGGGGTGGGGGAGCGAAGGGAATCACTGTAACCCTCGGGTCTCTTCACATGGTATAATGCGTTCGTTCCGTGCATTTCCACAGAATTTCAAAATACTGTTACTTTCTTTACTGCGATCATTTTCTGGCCTTTCTGATTGTTCATGGTAAGCGGTCTGTATATTTGTGCGTCCAAGGTATTTGTCTTTTGTATGTCCCATGCATTATAAAGTATTGTAGAAAAACAAATTTTTTTTTCAATGATAATTTTTTTTTCACTCAAATTTAATATATTGTTACTTTCTATCACTTTCAGTGCTTTTCAATATTTTCTAAGGTCAGCAGTCTAAGATATTGGCAATTCTATGTTATCTGTTCATTATATATCTCATATATATATATATATTTATATATATATATATATATATATATATAATGATGTATTATGGGAAAATGAATATTCAATACGCTTCCATGCCATTTCAAACTACTCTCAGCGCATAGGGACATATCTGTGATATGCGCTATATAAGTATGGCAAATTATTATTATTTCTCTCACTTTCCATCACTCTCCAGGCCTTTCAGAATTTTTTTCTTCAAAGTAAACAGTCTATATTACCATTGGCAAGTCCTCGATACTAGTTCATGATATGTCTCATTAATGATGAAACATAATGGAAAGATGAATATTCAATGCTTCCTTGCAATTTCTTTTTTTTAATTACTTTTCATCACCTTCAGGGCCTTTCAAGTTTCCCTTTTTTTTCAAGGTACGAATTTCAGTAGAAAAAGATGTTAATCCATTTATACCATCACTGACATAAAAGGTTTATTGTTACCTCCAGAGAGAGAGAGGTGGTTTTTTCCCCAAGCACGTTCACTCTCTCAGCTAGATAGAAAGATGAACATGTATTGTTAGTAGAAAGCCCTAAGGTCGTTATCTCATATACTTCAATACAGAGGTAGCACATTTCTTGCTCTCGCTGGATGATGATGTATTGATGGAGAACCTCAGACTTTACGATTAAGAGGAATATATGTTTATTGAAAACCATCGTCACCATTTCTCTAATGACCATGGAAAATCACCTGAATAATAGTGACCTATAAATATAGTGTTTTCTTAAGACAGCTAATATTTAGCCCTGGATATATGTTGCCCTTTTCCCATTCTTAATAGTCTTCCATTTTTCCCCCTCTCTTTATTTAATCTTTTCCCCCCTAAGGCCTAAAAAAAAAAATTGATGACTTGGCGTAACCCGCCCGACCCTATTTTTATCGCCGACCCTACGCTTTTTTATTTTTTTTGATCCGATTGCGATTCAAGATTTCAACAATTTCTTGCTCACTTTGCTCACACAGTGTGTGTGTCCATATATGTGTGTGTCCATATATGTGTGTGTGTGTGCGTGGAGTTATTTGAACATAATGTGGTCTACCCCTCTCATCAGATCATCCCCAAGGTCTGAGGACCTATCTACGCCACTGTATGTATGTATGTGTATGAATGGCTAATTCCATGTATGCAAATATAAGCAACAACAACAACAACAACAACAACAACAACAACAACAAAAAATCGCCCTACCTACCCTAATTTTCAGTGACCCGTTACGCCAAGTCATCAATTTTTTTTTTTAGGCCTAATTGCAAAGGTAGAGGTGGAAAATAATGGTTTTCTCAGGAAACAACGAATTGAAATAGAATGGCTCAGGTCAGGTCCCGGACATGTGTTTGTTACCTGTCAGTTTTCATGCCATGAATTTTCATGCATTTAAGGTCGGAGATGAAGAAAGAAAAATCAATATTGAGTGGGTTTTCGGTCTTCATTTATGACATACCCTCTGTTTTTCTCCTACCCCCTCAGGTAACGTTGGCAATGCTTTTAGAATGTATTACATGCCCTTTGGGATAGAGGGTAGGTAGGAAATAAAATCTATACCAGTTCTGCCCTTTTTTTTACTCTAAAGTGGACAAAATCTTTAAGACATTCACAGGTGATCATTAGAAAGTGCAAATAACAATGTTGTAATTAATTGTGGTCTGGCTCATTTTATTCCTTGTTACAAGAACCTCACAAGTCATATATGCAGATCAGAAGTAACATATTACATAAATTACAACTCATTTAATTTATTATGAAAAGATACCTGTTTATTGAGAGCCAGAGGGGAATAAAATCTATAGGGGTTATGTCATTCTGCATCTTAAGAGGAATCATTTTTTAAGGAATTCTTAGGAGTTCATTTGGAAAGGGTAAACTGCGAGATTTGTTTACAATGCGTTGTGATCTTGATTTTTGTCATTACAAGATCGTCAAAAGCTGTATATGTATGCAGAGCAAAGAACCTATTGCATTAATAGACATGCCATTTTTGATAAAGCCAGAAGGGAATAAGATCTAAAGCAGTAATGCCCTTCTACCTGAAAAGTGAAATAAGCAATTAAGAAAACTGATAGGAGTTCATGATTAGAAAGGGTTTAATAAGAGGTATATTTGATAGGATGTGGTGTATCTCATTTGAGTTTTTTGTGAGAGAAAACCAGAGCATCAAAGATCATATTGTCACTTGATAGACAGAAGGGAATAGTGTCTGTGCTAAAGTATACATTATAATGCCCTTCTAGTTCTCTGCCAACCATGATTATTCATGAACAATCTATTGCATGAATGACAATGCATTATATTTAGGTAACCTTTGTGTGTAAAAAAAACAAGAAACAAAATCTTCATGGGGGTATTAACTGTTGAAAAGCTTCTCCATGAGTAAGTAAGGATAGGTTGTCCTTGTGTAATCATTTTTATATGTCTTCCGCTCCGTAGTGCATCCTGTGAAATTCTAGCATCTACTTACTGTCTTTCCTCTACATCTGCGCCCTAATTTGTTAATCCAAAATCCAATAAACAGACCGGCGACAGGTCTTATTCGATTACATCACCCTGACTAGAGAAACTACTTGTCCTATATACTTGTATGTTTTCTGAGATCTTCTTTACACCTGCAAATGCATGAAGGACAAATGCATTCCGTTATCCTGTTTTTATCGTTTATAAAGTGCATGTATTTAGGTATAATTGAATCTGTATCTTTATTAAGTTTGATCAAACATCTGATGAGATAAGAGTCAGTTGGGTATTACTCCTTTACTTTAACATGAATAAATACCCTTCTGGCTCTCAACAGATGAAAAATTTATGGCTAATCGTTACAATGATATTGAATTACCACCATGTCCTAAGAGGTGTCTGACAACATTGAGCAACTTTCTTTTTATTTCATTAGTCCAGAGCTAACTACCATAACAACTATGTACTTATTCCATAAACAAAACATATCAAGACAAAACAAAACAAAAAAACAAACAAAAAAAATGATGTTTCTAAAGCTAGTTGCTCCTTTCTATAACCTCATTATTCAAACAAAGCTGGAGCAAAATATGTGACCTGGGAATAGGTAAAGGTAACAGTAATAAGAGCTCATCAATATCTGAATTATTCATTCTGCTGTCCTTTTTAAATGGCTTGTTTGATCATTAGCCTCTAGAATGACCAGTAATTGAATTCTATTGATGTCTTCGGTGATGCAAGAAATCAGTGGTGCCTGGCAACGGATGTTGTCCCTCCCTTTTCAGCCGCGGACAATCAGTCAAGCCTGCGGCGACTGCATGAGTTCCTCTGCTCTCTCTCTTTCTCTGTCTCATTCTATTTTATTCTCTCTCTCTCTCTCTCTCTCTGTCTGTCTTTCTCTTTCTCTTTTTCTCTCTATCTTTCTATCCCAGTCCCATGCTTTTTCCCTTTCTCTCAATCTGGTCATTTCATTACAATAAAGATCTTTGCCTTCAGCAACTATAGGAATAGTTCCTACATACCTCACGGTTTCAGTCTCTCTGTCTTTTTGTCTGTCTCTCTGTCTCTCTCTCTCTCTCTCTTTCTCTCTTTCTCTTTCTCTCTTTCTCTTTCTCTCTCTATTTCTTCATTTAAAACAAAATCCTGTACTGCACTTTGATTTCAGCTTGGACAAACATTCAACCTTGTGGCTAGCCTGAGGGAACTATAAGCTCCCTACATCTACACGTTCCCATCTCATTCCTAATACCTTCCACCTTTTCTTAAATGTTGTCCATTTCTGTGATTGAGGAGAACAGTAAAATCTCCTCACTGTCTCCCCCCCCCCCTCTTTCTCTCTCATCATTCTCATTCCATCTTGTTCTCTACAGCCGCTCTCAGATTCTATTCCACTTTATCAATTTCTAAAATCCTTTCTACCTCCCACTTAGTACACTTTCATTTTACCCTGAAAGCAAAAGTACTATTGGAAGCACTTAAATGTATAAGTCAGTTTCATCTTTCTTTCCTCTTCTGTCTAAATTTACAGTTTTTTGCTCTTCTTTATCCTTGGAAGTGGTAATGTGATCATGTTCATGGAATGAAGGTCCTTCCTCTTCTACTACATTCTTTTCTGTGAAATAGAATTTATTATTATTCAACTTAAATTAGAAAAGAATTCAAGGTAATTCGAGTTTCTCCTCCCCTCCCTTCCCCCTCTCTCCCCTTCCACTCTGTATCTCTCCCTCTTAATCAACAGTTCCGATGTTGCTCTTTCCCTTTCTTTTGTATGTCTCTCTGAAAACATATCTGTTCATCTAGCTTTACATCCATTTAACTGGATCATCTTAAGTTCTTTACCAGTTTCTTGTTTACATAGTCATGTGACCCAGTACTGTCAAGATCTTTGGTATTTATATAATATTGGATGGTTTTTAGTGTGATACAAGAATATATTGCTCGAGCTATGGCAATATTGGACGAGGCGAGGAAGAGTCCAATATTGTCATAGTGAGAGCAATATATTCTCACACGAAAACAAAGCCATACAATATTATTATTATCTATATCAGGCTGACTAGCGAAATAACAAAATTTGACTTACCTCGGTAAATATGGCTTTGTTTTCGTGTGATATCGATATCGATAGTTAAAGTTCCCGGATGACTGAGCAATACGAAACAAATTGATCTGTCATCCGGTTACTGCGCTAAAGATATTAAATACACTGATTTATTGTACCACTTGGAAGCCTTATATAGATAATAATGTTCTTTATTTATCCATCTATGTCTCTTGTAAAAACACTTGTTTCTCGCTAGCTCCCTTTCCAACTTTCTCTTTCCCTGAGAAACGTCAAATGATTTGGTGTTTTAGTTCCATATGTATATATATATATATATATATCTCTTAAAACAGTATCTAAAAAGCCCCCTTTCCCCTTTTTCCCTTTTTCCCTTCTCATAATTGTTGAGTGCTTTAGAATTGTTAAGAGACTTTGGGAATACACTCTTGAGCGGAATGCTTAATGTTTTATTCATAACCTTCGAATGTCAACTAATGACAGATGATTAGTGGCTTAAGTTCTGACTTCTAATATCCCTTAATATCAGATGATAAATCATCAAAAATGAAACTATTAAGGATTATTTTTTGATGATTAGAAATGACAGTATATTAGGTGGAATATGATCTTTGTACCAATGGTATCCTCATAGAACTCAAGCATATGTACAGTAGGGCATACATGAACATAAAACCCATTACATACAAATATGCCATCACACAAAGATCCATGTGTATAAACATTATGTGGATCAAGACACATACTAATTAAACTGTGAAATATATCTAGCAGTTGGAATTAATGTTGATATATTACTTCATTGCAAAAGAAAACAAAATCTGAAGCACTGCATTTATGTTGTGTAGTTCTGCTTTTAATAGGCTATAAAGCAATCGATGTACTTGACTCCTTAAAAGGCCAGTATTGACTACTACTTCAGATTTATGTACACTGCCATCTGCTACTCATAATGTCCCAATGTGTCAACAGCCATGTCCCACAATGCATCACCAAATGCATGACGCGCGTGTGACAATGCTTGGTTACATATACGCCTTCACTGGAAGATAGCTCAATTGACAATAGATTACAGCAAAATAAATTACAGTGCCTTTAAGCAAGGTTATTTTCATTAATAAAATGTTAGATTACTCACAGTTTCCCTGCATCTGGTATGTACATATTAACCCATGATGTAAACAACAATATTAAATAGTCTATATAGATACTGACTAGTGATTGGTCAAATCGCCATCACGTGACTAGAGCTGCAAGGATCTCCAATGTTATATTGACGTCACATCGGTCCGTTATATTGGACGAGGAGCGTCATCACTACATCATACTGCATAGCTGCCGCATACGCGCAGTGCACGCGCGAATGCAGCGCAGACAACATACTACAGCTACCTACGATCTAGATCTACATGACATAAATGTTGTATCTATATAGACTATATAATATAACAGATATTGCCTGTTGTATCGCTTTAATAAATAACATTTCACTTCCCCTCCAAAGTTATATTTTCCCCTTGGGACAATATAATCCCTTGGGAAAAAATATAACTCTGTCGGGGAAGTGAAATGTTATATTAAACCTATAGGCAGGTAATATGTGTATAATAAATGAACATGCACCATATGTAAGCTATAGTATACTATCATGCTAAGATGTGAACTCCTACCTTCTGTCCCTCTTGCTGTCGCTCTGATACTTATCATATTTTTGATTTTGATTTGATTTTATTTCAGCATTTTTCCAAATATAATATAACTGAATAACATTTAAATGTAAGGTATAATACAACATATATAAACAATAATTACTTTTTTTAAAACATATGTACATATAATAACAAATTATATTTCCATAACATATTATCATAAATTTGAAGTATTATCCGAACTATCTGTTGAAAAAGTGCAGGAGACCGCAATCATAAGCGATGCTTGACTAGGATCTCACAACTTAATCTCTCCTTTTCCCCATCCCTACCCCTTTCTCTCTCTCTCTCTCTATCTATCTCTCTCTCTCTCTCTCTCTCTCTCTTGTCCCACCTTTACCCTCTACCTTCCCTCTTCCCACATGGTCTCTCACACCTTGATCTCTCCTTCCCTCTATATTTCACTATTTCTCTCTCTCATTCATCCCCCTCTCGCTCTCTCTCTCTCTCTCTCTCTCTCTCTCTCTCTCTCTCTCTCTCTCTCTCTTGTCCCACCTTTACCCTCTACCCTCTCTCTTCCCACATGGTCTCTCACACCTTGATCTCTCCTTCCCTCTATATCTCAATATTTCTCTCTCTCATTCATCTCCCCCCTCTCTTTCTCTCTCTCTCTCTCAAGCACACACACATACACACACCCCTACACACTTGCCCTTGCGTAGTTCACAGCACGCCGTCTCCCAGCGTGCCCTCAATTTATGACGACGTCCACTGCATGGTGTAGAAGCACTCATGCTTCTCAGGACATTTGGCTACTTAGTAGGCTCTCCAAGAGAGTGTTATGCTCTTGATTGATAATATTGCAAGTTGCTACGACCTAGCATGTGTTGTGTTACTACCTATTACAACATTCTCCAAGAGAACGTTTGACTCTCGATTTATAATACGGTTGCTGTAATCTAGCATGCGTTGTGCGTTGTTACTACTTATACCACTGATATGACCAAGGACATTCCAAACCTCAAGCAGATGACCTCAGCAGTTGCTATTCAACGTTCTGTTATTATCTATCTGTGCATATCACTGTCAGATAACATATTGTGCCATGAATACCATTTCTGATATATGGTTGTGGATATAAACAACCTATTTCTGGCTGCTGTTCAATGATCCATGTTTTCAAATGAATTCTGCAGGATTAACACTCTGATGTTCAGGCTTATTGCTTGTTTATGAGCTTCTCATTATCTGTATTTTGAGCTGAACCTCATATTCTACTGGTATTTTGCTTGTTTATGAGGCATATCATTTTCCTCAATTTGAGCAAAACCTCCTATTTGAAAAGCATTTGGGAAGTTTGTCGAGCTGTCGTAATCTTTATTTTAGCTGAATCTCACTTTTGCAGGCATTTTACTTATGTAGGAGGATTGCCATGCATGATCCTCAATTTGAGATGAACCTTGGGGTTTTACAGGCGTCTTTACGACACTACTCTTGTTCTTTGTTTTGAGCTGACCTTGCTACGTCTGGCCGTGGATGCTTTTACCTAAAGTGCATGGAGATATTATTAATGTATGAAATGCTATATAAACCCAGAATATTACTATTATCATAAACTAGAGTGAGCTGAATGCAAGCTTGTTTCATACATGTAGATGTCTTTAGAGATGTGGGGCATTAAAACAGATCACGACATGACAAGCGCCAGAGGACTGCATTGCAAACCTCGATCAGATGTACAACAATTGAAGCCCAGCCTTCCGTGATTACTCCATTATCAACCTGTCTGAGCTGCCACCTTTCTATAGTGGTCACCTATATTGAAACCTGTGTTGTAGAACGTGTCTGGAAAGGTTTTCTGTCTACAGTGGCCAGTTTTTTTGTTTCCCTTAGGTGGCCTTTTTAGACAAGTTTCACTGTACTATGATTCAAATCCAGCTGCTCATATCGATGAAACTTAATTTCTACCATTTCCAATCAAATGTCCGTTTGGAGCTCAGCTTCTGGACAGATGCCTCAAGGGATTGCTTTCCTAACGCAAGAGGAACAGAAGATTCTTTTAAGTGGACATAGACCGTGCATGTTTTCAGAGAGAAAAACTTCAGATTTGAATTTTTATTTAAACTTGGGCTGCATGTTCTCACAGCTGGTCAGGTTGTGCACAATCATTCTGCCAATATTGTGGCAATTTTCTGTTTCAATATGTCTCAATAGGGAGCCGCTCTGACTAAGATGTTTATTGTTGTTTCAGAGAATTCTGTTTTTTAACTTGAAAAGCTGAATGTCGAGGTCAGCATGTGGATGAATAAATAAGGAATATAAAGCTTCATTTATGTAAATCATCTAGTGATGATTTGGAATATTCTGGCTTGCTGTGGTTGGTATAGATTGTATAGGCATTTGGCTAAACTGTCATTCATCAAAGAAGTCAATCCTCGTGATGAATTGTGTCAACTGCGTTGAGAATGTGTACACATCAATTAGGTAGCCAATGAATTGCCACTCTGTAAAGAGGTACTTCTCTGTGATTTCAAGCTGTATACACTGCACTGTGATTCAACTGTATATACATTTCTTTTTATTATATTACAGCATTCACATAATGTTGCCAATTTTAGCAAGGAGGTACCGCTTGCTGTGATAACTCGAGCCTCCAATTAGAGCGCAAAAACAATGTTGATTTTAAGGAAACAGTGATCACCGAGCAACATATGCAGCAGAATTCCTACTGGAGAAAGTCTGTATTGAATTTCATATGCTGATTGAGCAATATACAGACAACACATGTTTTGTTAGATACGCGTTCATTGGGAAAACAATTTGCAGGAGAGGGATCGATGTGGATCCAACTACCTTTTCATTGAACCTCTTATTAGAGCCAAGGAATAAAGAGGACTACACATATAAATATATCTTCTTGCCAGTGTAGTGAGTGTGGATTAGTGAAGGCCACTCTGAAATAAAAGATGGCTTCCAGTGACAAAGCAAGGTATAGCAAGATAGCGACCTACTCACAGAGTCCAAGGCGATCAGAACCCTCGTGAGTATAACTTGTGACTGCAGGTTTTTTTTTTTTTTTGTCCTACAAATAGGGATCAGTGTTCAGGGCAATGTCAGTAGCCTTGTCCATCACCTATGTCAATGTGTAAACATTACAATATCATCTTTTGTAATCTTTACAAGATTTTTTTTGGTGATATACAATATGGTAATGAAATTGTCTTCAGTTGATTTTTCAAGTATTTGCAGTAGTGTTTACCACAACACCTCCACTGCCTGTGAAGCTTACTTTCATTGTATTTTCAGTATAAGGTAGGTGACCAAATGATGTATGGTAGATTCATGTTTTGTTCTCATCATGCATTATGATTTCTTAATTACACTTGCCAATGTTTTTCAGTCCTTTGAAAAATGTTTATTATTATAATTAGCATGTTGACTCGATATGTATTCATTCACGACTGCTTCATTACACATGCCAATGTTTTGGAGTCCTTTGAAAAATGTTTAATTGTTCTAATTAGCATTTTGACTCAATATACAAAAATTTAATTTATTCATGACTCTTTGCCAATGTTTTGCAGTCCTTTGAAAAATGGTAAATTATTCAGATCAGCTGACTCAATACATTTAAATTCTAACCCTCTCCTTTAAGCCACGAGCAGGCAGTAAATTCAAAGTGGAGCTCTCCGCTCTAACAATAACCGTCATGTTTAATTAGGAGGCTGGCCAATTGACACTTAATTAAACAGGCGGTTATTGCTCCTGCGAAGGAAACTATGAATAGTAAAATGATTCAGTTCTTGTATACTGCATATCACATTATGTTTCATCTCTATGCGCTTCCAAGGGGCTTTCGATAGTGATAACAAAAGGTGCATTTCAGTTGGGTTTCTAATTATCACTGGTTCAGCGAACCCTCAGAATGTTTTCTGTACACTGGATGAGATTGATAGAAACTCAATTTGAAGAGGTTGAATCCCATCAACATTTGATGATACCATCACATTAAATAATCATGTCAAGGCTTTGTATGCTTAGAAGCAGAAGGTCATAACTCAAATCATTTAAAATGGAGTTTAAAAAATGTGGCACTGAATACATGCATTTCTTATTGGCTCTAATAAAGCTTCTATCCCTATTTCTAACATATGCTATGAAATACAGTATGTGTGATCTTGAATCTTGAACCTTGATGAGGTAATCCCTGAAGCAGCTTTTCTAAGCCATACTGGGATGGGACGTGTTGTGACAGCAGGTGATGGTGCAGATAACAACAGAAAGGTGTACAAATGTCTATATACAACAAAACAGTGGCGTGCAAGTAAAAATCATGCTCCTATAGTTTACAGCATTCTGGAACATACAGGAGGTAGTAAAATGAAAACTTGTATGAGTCTTATTGTTGCTTCAGGAACAGAGAGCCTGAGTCTAAAATAAGTAACAGGTACTTGGGATTTTGGCAAAAGAATATCAGAAATAAAGGTGTCAGAAGACAAGGGGACCAACACATTGACATCAAACAATATTTTCTGACAAATCATAGAGAGTGGGTCTTATTTTGTCATATTTCCAAAATGATGACCAACCATTTGTCCGTTGACTTCCTTGTCAAGAATTTAAAGACCTCAAAAATATTTTAGTTTCAAGTTTTTTCTGTAATTCTACCCCTCATCCCCATTTTGAAGGATAAGAAACTCTCAGAAGTATTAACTTAAATTTGAATGGCCTGTTATTTTTTCAAATGTATTCATGTTTTATTCCAAGTCATTGACTAAGCTCAAGCTATCTTTATAATCTGTTTATATTCCTTTCCAAATCAATGACGTTACCTTATGAGCTAGTAAAAATGATTAATGACTTTATGAACTGGGCAAAAGCTGTCTCTTATCAAACACAAATTGATATAGACAGCTGGAACACTTGAAGGATATTCTATTTCATTGGTTAGGGCTACACTTTACAAATCAAGGACTCTACCATTGATGTAATTGACGGATATGATTTATGACTGTGATTAAGGCAGGAGCAATCATATTTTAATTTTTTTACGCAGATGAAAGGGTGGAGTGCATAAAATCGTAGCTCATTCACGACCCTCAAGATTTATTGCTCGCTATTTCTCATTTTTATTATGTTTGTTTCAAACCATTAATTCTACCTACATATACCAAGTGAAGACTATAAGTTACACAAGAACTCTCTTGATATATATTTTTTTTAAGGTTAAAGGATGAAGTAACTGAAAGCATATAATGATTATCTAGATACAATTCATGTTATTTCTCTATTATTATTTGTATATATTTCTTCTTATAAAGAAATGTAT